>OMKZ01054743.1:4688-17248 GCA_900302535.1 Neoniphon sammara | reverse complement strand
GGGTTAAGTTGTCACATGTGACAACTTGTTTGAAATTATTTTCCAGTTGTATTTGGGACTAATTTAATGGCCATGTTACAGGATTGATTCAAGTTAAATGATTAATCAATCTTTTTTCTGTGGTTGACATTAAGTTTGAAGTTTTTAAAAAAGTAAAGGAGGATGAAGAAAGCACTTAAGGCTGAAAGGCAGGCACAAGGTAAGCAGAATCTATTCCAAAAGAAGTGCAGGGGATCCAATCTACCACACTAAATAAAGGAAGGAAATTATAGGAAAACTTCAGATGCGTCTTCATCAGATGAAGGTGAGTGTCTGTGGCTTGTTTGTATGGAGTCATTAGCAGGTCCACAGCAGGTCCAAGAGAGACTTGAATCCAGTGCATGAAACACACAGTGGGCTCATTAAGAGTTTATTAAGGTTTGATACCTTGTTTGTTTGAAATAATTTTCCAGTTGTAGTTGGGATTGATTTAATGTGCGCGTTCCAGAATTTGTTCAAGTTCAATGGTTAATCAAAGTTTCTGTAGCTGAATTTAATTTTGAATTTGAATTTAAAAAATATTAACACAACAATAAACTGGTTCTTGTTTTATTTGTTGCAAAATCCAGTGTGACATCTTATTCCACATAGTGTGACAACTTACCCGCTGATAGGGCAATGTGTCACATGTACACACTCAATATTTAAATGCCTATAAGTCTGGACTGAAACATGATATGAAAATGACATGAATATAAAATATATGCCTGAGACTTTGTTCTTTCATTTGATATGCAGTTTTTAACAATATGATGTATTGATCCCAAGATATATAAAAGAGTGAGAAAAGTGTGACAACAAGCCCCAGTCTCCCCTACTTGCTAAAATATCCTAAATAAATCAACATTTGTATGCTTTTTTCACATAAACCAGCTAAATCCAGTATAATTTATTTTTTGGCTGCAGAAAATATTTGATTCATTCTGTAGATACATCTTTTTACAGGCCTAACTGTAATCCTTGTTTGCAAACCAGAAGAACTACAAGTATGTCGCTGATTTGTATCAAGCTGCATGGCGCAGCTCTAGGGAATTGTAGTTTTTGTTTAAAAATAGTTTATTTCTTAGAATTTGATCTCGAAAATACTGAATTCAGAGGCCGCTCGGGCGTTTAAGGGGGTGGGAAACACATCTGTGCGATCAGATTTTAAATATCTTATGTAAAATAAACCGCAGAACCAGTAGCCCAAAATAATAATCAAATAAATGTAGGACAATCATTGGTGGCAACACTCTTGGGCTGATTTTAGCCAAAGCTTAAGGCTGGTTTTAAACAATGTAAAGCTACTTGAGTCTCGTGTATTTGTAGGTATGGAATTCCACTTCCCCACTACTTTAAATGAGAAAGCAGACTGACCAAATTTAGTTTTTTGGAACTGTGGTACCCAATCACCCCTAGAGGATGCTCTAGTTCCCCCCTTTGTACCGCTGCTTGGATAAGCCAAGCATGCTCTAAGAGGTGGCTGTGCAAGGTTGTGGATAATTTTTAACATTAGACATGCATCTGAATAAAACAAGAAGTTATCAAAATATAGGAAATTGTGTTTTTTCAGGATATTACAGTAATGATAGTCCATTGGCTTTTTATCTAGAACTTTCAGAATTTGTTTGTAGAGTGAATATACAGGCTTGAGTATAGTCACAGCTGCCTGTGACCAAGTTGTAATGCAGTAAGACAAGTGGGGGGAAAATCATAGTGTGGACAAAAAGCTTTGCAGTGGATGGAGACAACTGGTGCCTAATGTTCTTTAAATTATTCAAATTAAACTTGACATTGCTGATGACCCTACTGACTTGTTTTTTGAAAGACAAATTTGCATCAATTATAATTCCTAGGTATTTAACATGTGTCACAGATTTGATTACTTCACCATTGAGTATAATGTCAGGGTTGGGAGAGCTAGTCGTCTTCATTGTGAAATACATGCAAACTGTTTTACTAACATTAACGGTCAAGCAAAAGTTAGATAGCCAATCCAGCACCTTGTACATTGCAGCTGTTAGTTTGGTTGTTGCATGTTCCTTCGATCTTGCATGGGTGAAAATCACTGTATCATCAGCATACATTTGGAAATTAACATCTGGACATACTTGAGGATGATCATTTATGTATATACTAAATAAAACTGGCCCTAAGATAGACCCCTGTGGGACCCCTACTGAGCAACTAGCAAATGAGGAGTACTTATCACCCAATCTTGTACATTGTCTCCTGCCATTTAAGTAAGATTCTATCCAGGTCAAGGCATTGACAGATAAATTAAATTTAGAAAGTTTTGAAAGTAAAACGTTGTGATTAACTGTATCAAATGCCTTCTTTAAGTCTAAAAACACTGCTCCAACAACACCACCTTTATCAAGATAACTTTTGATTCGTTCAACAAGAAAACAACTTGCTGTTTCTGTTGAATGATGCTTTCGGAAGCCAAATTATATTGGGTGTAGACTGAATTCACCATCATTTAAATGAGAGACTAGCTGATCACAGACTATCTTTTCTGCAACTTTAGAAGCTAAAGGGAGGAAGCTAATGGGTCTATAATTTGATAGGCAGGTTCTTTCACCTGATTTAAATACAGGGGTCACTACTGCAGTCTTCCAAGAAGGAGGAAAGTAGGAATTTGTTATTGGTATATATATAGTGTGAGTTTTAGGAGTAGGAGTAAGGAGATCGATCATATGTTTGCAACAATGGTAGTTGGTAATGCAAAATGAGCTGCATAAGAACATAACTCGTAGGATCCTATGGCGTCCAATACTGCCTCAAAAAGCTTAACATGAGAATCAATTATTTTCCCAACCAGAATCCCTTGTTTGAGTGGGGACGTTCTGCACAAAGTAAATCCCACGGCATCCAATACTGTCGCAAAAGGCTTAACATGAGAGTCAATGAAGACCCAGAGCATCAGTGCTCTGACACGGAGGGTTACCTTAGGCGTCAGTGTTCGGACTTCCAGGGACTTCCAAAAACGTCAACATATGATGCCTTGGGAATGAGAATGGGTTGGCTGGAGACATATAGGTTTGTCTATACTGAGCCACTGGCCTTTCATTAAAAATTGTACGTGTTCCAGTTGGTGTTGTTGACCTCTAATATGATGGAAGTAATGCAGTTTGATTGATTACATACTAATATCAGGGAGAAAATACCACATGATCAGTCTGACAATGTTATTACATTATCAGAGAATTTATTACATGTACTTTTTTTTTTTTTTGAGTCAAAGGGACATTTTATTCATTTTAACCAGATGTATTACATAATCTGATAGCTATCAGATAGCAACTGATAATGTAAAAACTGACATATAATTAGTTAAATTGTATAAGGATGTCTCTCAAATAAGAATATTGATTTAATAACATTGAATAACTTAAAGCAAATTAAAATACAAACAAAGAGGGGTGGCTTACATTATCTGGCAGGTATTATATTTCCATCTTCAATGTAACATCTGCTGGACAATGTAATATTTTATCACAATGTGCAGATGTATTAAAATGTCTCTCTAAATAGGTTGAAAATATAATACTCTGATAATGTAATAAACTGCATGTAGTAAATGTACTTCAGGCAGTAGTGAAGTAGATAAAGCAGTACTTGAAGTAGCAGAATCAGTAATTTAAGTATTTCAAGTAGCAGGTAAAGTAACTGAAGCAGTAGTTGTTGTTGTTGTTGTTGAGAAGACGGTGGGAAAAAATTGCAGGAGCGGAGAATGAGGAATTAGTTCCAGACAGTTGCACCAGTTGTATGTATTTAATATCAATTTATGCTAAAGATTCACAATGAGACAAAACCGTTTTAGAATGTTGCAGAGAAAAGTTGAGATAGGAACAGAGAAAAGAACACAAGGCACATCAGTTGTTAGCAAAGTATAAAGATTATTTTTGGGCATTTCTGCTTTAGTGGATAGGTATAGTAGAGAGCTTGCCGAAATCGAACCCACACCGCTGCACTCATAAGTACGTTATTAACACTATTTAATACTGGAATACAATTTACCACTGTTCAGGTCCAAAACACTCATCTAAATATCAGGACAAAGTAACAGTCCGTGTCAGTTAATATTAACTGACCGACCATTATTACACTGACTGTGATGTAGCCTTTGAGCATGCATGCATGAGCAAAATAAATATGATTATTAATTTGGCAGTAATCGTGCAGCCCTAAGTAGTTGTAGTAGTAGGAGCAGTAGGAGGTCTGTGAAAAATGCAGCAGAAAAAAACAATCATTCCAAACATTTTGAGTACTAACAAACAAAATCTAATGAAATAAATTAATACAATAAACTACGATTATGGTGATAAAGAATTAAACTCATTAATAAATAAAACTTTTATTAAAAGATCCATCAGCACCACCATATATGTACATATGTGCTACTATCAAAAAATTGAAAATGTATTGTCATTTTAAAGGTACACTGTTAAGGATTTTAATTAAGTTGAAGACAGTTTTTCAATCACTGCAGCAACAAGAGGTTCTTCTCATACAGTCATAACTGTGCACAAAAAATTTTAAACTGATAGGCCCAGTAGTTTGTGAGATTAGCCGTGGACAAACATATAATCTCCTGGCAGCAGTAATTATTTGACTTAGTGAACTACTGTAGCCTCAACTGGACACTTTTGGAAATGTCATTTTGTTGCATTCTGCCTTGTAACCATTAGATGGCACCAAATCCTACACACTGGTCCTACAATATTGCTAACGATAAATTTATATCTATGATTTCATTAATCTCTGTGCTACCTTATTTAGTTTGCTGAATAATTGCAACTCAAGAGTTAATGTGTACTGTAGTAGTGTACCCACCTACTGTTCATGGACATTAATTGTTGTGGTCAGAAATAGTAGTAAACATACAAGGAATAATGTTACGAGGCAACTCCCAGCCAGTACTGGCAAAGTAAACAAAGCAACTAAAGTCTGAAATCAGTCATTTCACTAATGGCTCAAAAGACCAACGAAGGAACTACCAAGTAGAAAAACAGACTGACAAGATAGTAGTAGAGAAATAAGAGTAAGCAGAGAAATCAGGACTGAAAACACTATGTGGCACTATGTGGAATCCAGGGAGAATCCAACAAGACTCGGCCACTTTTGAGGATGTGTAGGCTGCAGTTATATGCAGAGTTCTGCACTGAGGACTGGAATGCACCCATAGCACATTTCCCAGAATCCACAGAATCAGAGAACAATGACTGCATCTAACCAAAATTGTGGTTAATGTTAAGTTACACAGATGCAGGAAAAAAAACAACTTTCAAGCAACTAAGTGTGGGCTGTCCAGCTCCATTACCTTTAAACTTTCATTCCATGCTGCTCTGGACCTGCAATTTTACCATAAAGACAACTTTATCAATCACCATCTGACTCCACCTGTCCTCCAGGCTCCTGTGAATGATCAGAGAGTCCAGGATGAAGTGCTGTCCAGAGCATCAACCATTTTACCTCCAATCACAGCTCCTATGGAATTTGAGGTGGTAAAGAATGATGTTCTGTGTGGCACTTCATGCAGCTACATGGTGCAGGCCTTTAGGGGACAGGGGTGCTTCGATAAAGTGGACCATTGTGTTAAGTTGAACACACATGCGACGGTGGCCGTAAAGGTCCTGATTCCCTTCAAGAGGCAGAGAGAGAGTGTGCCATGCTGGAAAGAGTCTGCTGTCTCGACCCAGACAACTGTAACTCGGTGCGGTGATGTGAAGTTTTTATGCACCAAGGACATGCTTGTCTGGCCTTTGACATGCTCGACAAGAGCATTCATGATTTAATGAATGAGAGACAGCATCAGCTCTTGTCTCTGAAAGAAATAAGGCCAGTCATACAGCAGCTGGCCACAGCTTTCAAAGCTCTGAAAAGCATCGGTGTGATTCATACAGACCTAAAACCAGACAATATCATGCTGGTGAATCACATGGAACAACCCTTTAGAGTCAAACTGATTGGCTTTGGTTTAGCCACTCTTGCCTCAAATGTGAGAGTTGGTGACATGTTCCAAGCCACTGTATACAGGTCTCCAGAAGTCCACTTGGGCCTCCCAATCTCTGAGGCCACTGACATCTGGGCTCTCGGTTGTGTTATGGCCTACATGTTCCCAGGTGACCATCTGAATTATGCACAGAGTGAATATGATACAACGTAATTCATTATGGTAACACATGGTCAACCCAGGGACCACTTGTTGAATGCTGGGGTCTACACCAACTACGTTTTCATAAGGGATACAGATTCCTTCCCACCTGTCTGGAGACAAACGACACCAGAGGAGTTTCAAAATGCAACTGGAATCCCGTCCTGTGAAAGTGTGATCTTCAATTTCAGTTTGAATTGCCTTAATGACTTAGTAAGGAACTCCTTGAAGACGGCAGAGGATGTTGACCTGCAGGCATTCACAGATCTACTGCAACAGATGCTCAAATCTTGAGGCTGAGCAACACATTACAGCCAGTGAAACTCTTGAGCATCCATTCATCACAGTGAGCCACCTGATAGACTTCTGTGATGACAGCTTTTGTGTGAAGGACTCTATCCTGGCCATGCGTGTCATGGGTTCCGCCACAACTGTCACGGACAACATGACTTCCTGTACTACTGCCCTAGTAAACCAGGCTTCTGCCACTACGGTGTCTAAGCAAGACTCAGCCACTTTTGAAGAGCCTGCTCCACCCTGTTTTGAGGATTTCTGGGCTAAAGAATTATATACTTGCACTGAGGACTGGAAGACACTTCTAGCACATTTCCTAGAATCCATTGATGCAAAGAACAGCAACTCCATCTATTCAAAAGTGCAGTCAAGGTCACATTTATTTGAAATTTACCTCCAGGAAAACACATATACTGACCAAAACTTTGAAGCAGCTCAGTGTAATGGACTGTTGAGCTCCATTTCCCTCCTTCATTAGCTTCCACCTCCCCTTCCCTTCCATGCTGGTCTGGACCTGGAGGTACTCCATAAAGACAACTTTATCAATCACCATCTGACTCCTTTCCTCCAGGCTCCTGTGGATGATCAGGGAGTCAAGGACACAGGTTCCACCACAGTTATTAATGGATGACAGGACTTCCTCTGCCATTGTCCCAGTTAAGCTGACTGCTGCCACCACTGCCTCCTTGGACACGGCTTCTTTCACCACTGTCCCGGTAGATATGGGTTCCTCCACAACTGGCTGGGACGACATGACGCATGCTGCCACTGTCCCACTAAACCAATGCTGTGTCTCAAATCGCGCACTTCTGCACTTACACTTACTATTTTGAGTGCTTAAGTGCGTTCACATTGACAAGTCTGACAAAATGCAGTGCACTACAAATGCCTGGATGGTGCACTCAAAACGGTCAAAAAGTTGAGTGTGGAACAATGGACACTTCTCACCCTCAAGTCGCCAACAACCAGAAGGGGTGGGCTAAAAGCTGGTTCTACTTTTCGTTCTAGGACTGTTAATATGTTGCTTTATTAAGTTTTTAAAAAAATTCAGGTGAGAAAGTAACCATGTAAATTCCAAATATATGTTCAGTTTATCAAAAAAAATGCCTATTTGGACATTTGCTCTGCCGTTTTCGGAGATACATACAATTCTCAAGCTAGCGATGGTACAAAAGCAATTCACTTCCGGTTGTTTACAAAAATAAAACGCAAACACATTGTAAACAGTAGTCGTGCTTTGTTTTGAAGACAGGATGTGTAGACATCTTTTTCAGCCTTCTTCTGGCTAAATTTACCACACAAAAACTTATGTGGAGATGGCAAGTGGTTACTTCAAATGGCGAACTATACAAACGTAAGTTATACATGTGTTTTTTGGGAGAAACATTTTTCAGAAAATTGATCAGCAATCAACAATAGCCAGCAGATATTTTCACGTACGACGGTAGTTGGCGGTATTTCTCCCGTTGTAATTCACCATTAGAGAAGAAGAAGAAAATGTTCCAGATGTCATTTCCAGTAAGTGCACAACGGCAGTGTGTGATTTGAGACAACTCTACCCTGTCGAAATTCATGCACTGCGGGAGTAAGTGTACTGACAGTTAAGTGTACTAACAGAAAGTGCATTAACTGAAGTATCCGATTTGAGACACAACACAGGCTTCTACCACCACTGTCCTTTTGGACATGGCTTCTGACACCGATGTCCCAGTTGACATGGCATCATTAACCCTGTCTGCTGCCACTGTCCCGGTAGACATGTTCTGCCACAACTGTCAGGAGCGATATGACTTCTGCTGCCACTGGCCCAGTAAACCAGGTTGACGCTACTTCTATTACTGGTCTCATACAAGAACAACGAAAAAGGGGAAATGTATGAAGAGGATCCAAAAATTCTTCACTAGAGTAATGAGGGCCATCTGTTGCTGCTACTCCTGTGCTGAGGATTAGCAAACGACCGTAACATTGCACATAAAGTGACCCGCTGTACTGCTGCATAAATGCACAGCACAACAACAGCAATTGCATGTTTCATAAAAAATGAAATAAATGGAAAAAAGTTAACTACATTGAGTGCTTGGAGTTATAATCTGCAGTATCCGTAGACTCTGTCTTCTGTCATGCTATTACATTACATTTCTTCAGGTTTCCCACTGGTCATAGTCTTGAATATTAAGGACAAGGGAAGTCAGGGAATTTGATGAATTTTCTGGGGAGGCACATGGAATATTAGACAGTTTGTCAAATTGATAACTTTAAAGGAATATACCAAAATGTATTATTTATTTATTTGATTGATTGATTGATTGAGTCGGGGTGGGGTTATGTATTTATTGTGTAGACGGTGGTTTCAGCTGTTCCACAACAAGCTCAACTGTACTGCAAACCATACTGATTACACCGTTGGAGCACCTCTGAGCAGAAAAACAACATTAACAAACAGGGAAGATGTAAAATTTTAAGGTAATGGAAGCCCTCTCACTTAAAAGCCATGGGATATTACATCAAGGCCACAGTGGCATCCCTGCTTATTTTTCTTGTTTTTATTTTACCACATCCTCCTAAATATATTTCAGTGTTATATTTATGATCCCTAGTTACTTATATGTCCTTTATATTACTCTGATATTGTGAATTTCAATCTAACATTATCTTGTTCACCTCCTTTCACTTTATCTTAGGTGATTTCCCATGTTCTATTTGGTGAGAACTATTGACTAATGTGTAAAAGTGGATATAGGCCTATTTTTTCAATGGTTAAAAACACAAAAATAAACATTATGTGGCAGGGCTATTGTTATGCTCCGTCCATTGAGCAACATGAGGGGAACTTTTCTGATCACTCACATTGCCTTGTATGTCATGCAATTAATACAGTGCATTTAGAAAGTATTCAGACCCCTTCACTTTTTTCACTTTTGTTACGTTGCAGCCTGATGCTACAATCGTTTAAATCCATTTTTTCTCTCATTAATCTACACTCAGTACCCCATAATGACAAAGTGAAAACAGAATTTTAGAAATTTTGGTACATTTATTAAAAAGAAAAAACTGAAATATTACATTGACATAAGTATTCAGACCCTTTACTCAGTACTTAGTTGAAACACCTTTGGCAGCAATTACAGCCTCGAGTCTTTTTGGGTATGACGCAACAAGCTTTGAACACCTGGATTGGGGGATTTTCTGCCATTCTTCTTTGCAAATCCTCTCGGACATTCACAGAGTTGTCCCTAAGCCACTCCTTAGATTAATGAGAGAAGAAATGAATTTAAACGAGTGTGGCATAGGGCTGTAACATAACAAAACTGAAAAAAGTGAAGGGGGTCTGAATACTTTCTGAATGCACTGTATTATTCTACTACTCCAGTACTGGAAGTAGTAGTAGAAGAGGGCATTGAAGTACTTTAAGAGGCACTAAATGTAGTAGTAGTCAAAGGGGTTGAAGCACTTGAAGTAGTACTAGATGTAGTAGTATAAGAAGGGGTTGAAGTACTTGAAGTAGTACTAAATGTAGGAGAAGTAGTAGAAGTACTAGAACGGGTTGAAGTACTTTAATCAGTGCTGGCAGTGGTAATAGAGAGGGGTTGACATAGGTGGTTTTAGACTCTATTTAGGGGGGCGTGAGCCTCCCTATATTTCATCTCAGCTCCCCTCAAAACTGCAGTCAAGTTTTGAATGTGAGAGCACGCCACATGAATCAGATTTTACACACAAGTTAGTTAACATGGAGACTTTATTATCTAACTTAGACAAATAGGTGTTGACTGATAAAGGTTTGGTCTTGGCTGTTATTTCAATGCAGTTATTTTATTTCACCAAAAACAGGCTGCTAATGGTCATCATCAGCATTTGATGTTATGTTAGCTAACTTTTGCACAGTTTTGACTAGAGAGATTGAGGTGCAGACAGGTGCATGCAAGCTTAGTAGCTTCTGGCTGCATTGTGCATCAGATTCTTCCTTGAAAAGAGCAGTTTATGTGTATTACCACAAGTTTTCATGAATAGCTTAGAAAAATGTCTGTTTCTACATAGATGGATATACACTCGGTCAGTAGCAGCCAAGCGAAAGAGTAAACAGGCAGCTGAGCAGCTTCCATGAGCTCGTACAGTGACATACAGACTTCCACTTCCCAGTGGAGCAAATAATCAAGATAGACCCCTGAAATTTTATATTACATTATACATTATAATGACAAAAGTATTACAATAATTATTACATTTTTAATTCATCTGAGGATATTTTACATTTTGACCAATTATCTTATCCAGTAGTTCTTGCATTATCAGTTGCTACAGTATATGTGTGTGTGTGTGTTCTTGTAGTGTGTGTATGCGCTTCACAACTTAATTTTACTGTGCCTCTTTACTGTGCCTCTTGCTCAATACTGAACACATTTCTCTGTACCTTATGGCTGATAACGTTCTCTGTGGTGTAACACATGCACACATACATGCGTGTACACACACACACACACACGCACGCACGTACGCAGTGTATGAGAGCGAAGGCTAATGAAGAATTTAAAGTCATCCTTCACAGCTTAACAAGTTCGACCGGTTGTGTGTGTTTGTACACCCAACAGCTAGTGTGTGTGTGTCTGTGTGTGTGTGTGTGTGTGTGTGTGTGTGTGTGTATGTCTCTTTCTAACAAGCAGGTGTAGTGTGTGGGTGTAGAAATCCTAATTATTGAGGTTTGCTGTAGTGGAGTCTTAAATATTTTGCCTCTAGTGATTTTTCTAGGTTGCCAGCAACATTTTGAATGACAGGCACAAAACAGACTGTGAGGCTTTTGCAATGATTGAATACAAGGTTTACACTGATATTGACCTTTTAGCATCCATTCAGTGTGACCAAGCTCTGAAATGATGGATATCCTGTGGTTTGATGGATTGCATGTTTATTAATCATTAATCAGTACATTGGTTGTCTAATGTGTCACTGGTTATGTTTTAGCTGCATAGCTCAACAGCCCTCAGGTGACTCTCTAGAAACCCATAGAGTGTACATAACAGTGGATTGAAGATCACGGAACCTCTGCTTTGGTTTTGTGTTTAGGTTATGTTAGCTTTTTGCTAACTGTAGTATCTGGTCAGCTGTTAACCCAACATAGACTACTAAGAGTTCTAGTAGAAGCTTGCGTTAGCATGTTAGCATTAACATCACTTGGCCTGCTGGCTAGTTAGCTAGCTAGCTAACAGTTTGGTCAGGACATAGACTGTGTATAAAGATGGATGACGTGACAGCTCCCCAAAAGTAAAGCCAAAATGTCTTGATCGCCCCCTGGTGGCTGGCTGCAGTATAGGTCATAAACCCCGCCCCCTCCACGTTAGTGGATGGGACATGGGCCAAGCTAAAAAATCAAGCTACACATCAAAAATTTTTTTCCTAAAGATGGCTCCTGTCATTTCAGGTAGTTCTTATCAGGCTGATGTATGTTCAAGTGTTCATTTTTTTGGTAAGTTTGGTTTTCATTAGTTATTTGATGCAATAAAAGAGGATGTGACATCTGTGATTGACAGAAGCTCTGAGTGAAGCTGTCGCGGAGCCGGTACCTGTGGACTTCTGCTCGGGAGGTGTATGTGGGAATGTCAAGAGGAGATGAACGCTAACTTTCCATAACCTTGACTTTTAGCTGTTGTATTTACCTTATCAACAAGCCTTCAGTCATAGTACAACCAGCGGTAATGACAGTTAAGATTGGAGCAGCTAGGTTACCTCAAAACTTCAGGAGGCGTGTGCTTGTGAGTGGGCTAAAGACATGACAGTTTACTGTGTCACAACATTTTTAAATAAATCTACCACATCAGACCATTCACTTATAGGGATGCACAAATACTGTTACTGGACTGCTGTACTTACGTACTCATGCTTATACTTAAATACTTAAATTCTCCGATACCAACATTGTCAATATCATTACATTATGTCACTGAGTGAGTGAAGAAACACTAACATGTACAATTCATGCTGTTCAGTTGTTTATTTAAAGTAGCCTAATCCAAAGACAGTCATCAGTCAGTATATTTTTAGTCTGTTTTACAGGCACTTTTCATGTCCAACATTTTGTTTCTCATCTAATCAGTTG
>OMKZ01054740.1:4142-17914 GCA_900302535.1 Neoniphon sammara | reverse complement strand
TACCCAAAAAAAAAAAAAAAAACAAACCAAAAAAAAAAAAAAAAAAAAACTAGACAAAAGAAAATAAAAACTAGATAAAATAGATTAAAAAGACAAAAATAATACAGTGAGATAATAATGTGGACCAAATAAAATAATAAAGTCAAGATTTTGACAGTTTATTGTTCAGCAACAGAGCAGCTGACCAAAAATGGTTTAGACTATGATGCCCTTGGGTATATAAAAATTAAATTTTTGCTGAGCATGTTCACTTGAAAGTATGATCTTAATCACAAATAAGTTTGGTAACCCTCAGCCAGGCGACAGGTTCACTGTAGTTTCGTAAAGTCATCCTTATTTCAAACTTATAGTTTTGTGTGTTCATGCGTGAGTGTATACCAGCAAGAATTCATGCAGACATGTATGTCTGCCTGAGCATACCTACAGTTTGGGTAAACAGTATCAGGCCAGTAGAAGTGAGTTCATGTAAAACTTCAGGGACATAAACAAGGAGAAGGGAATGGCTGGGAAGGTGGGAGGTAAGGTAGGTTGTCAGCTTTCCTAAATGAATGGGTTTTGAGTCCATGTTTCAATAATGAGACAGTGTCTCGGTCCCCGATAAGGGTAGGAAGCTTGTTCCTCAGAGACGGCCCCCAAAGTAAAAGGCTCTGCCCTTGGTTGGATGAAGGGAAGTAGTAAATCAGTAATATATTTAGGCTTTATAATCAATATATGCATTTACAGGGAGCAGGTAGTGAGACTGTGTCCAGGGTAATGTTCAGTTTTTCTTTTCTTTTTTTTTTTGGTTCACATGAGGACATGAGGCTCCTCAGTTTTGAATGAACCGGACCAGTTTTGAATGGAAGTGTGCAGCTGGAAGAGCCAAGGGGCAGCACTTTGCAGCAGCTCAACCTGCAGGAAAACAGTGGGTTTGTTTTTCTAGGTCACTAAGAGACATGAAGTGGCTAGTTCTTCACTATTTGAAAAGTGGAAATAGTTTATTTGTTCCTTTTCAGGTCACAGAGTACAGAGTAGGTCTAACTCTTTAAAGAATGGTATATAGAGGGTGGTAGTATTAGAGAATAGAGAGAGAATAGAGAATAGAGAATGAAGGGAGCATTTCAGTTTTAGGAACTGAGGAGAGGAAAGTTATTAATCGTCTGTCTTTCGTGTTAAAATACAGATTTCAAGTGGTATATCAGTTTATATTAACATGTAGAGTAGGGGTATCATCTACATTGGCGTGAAAGAGAATGGCATATTTGCAGATCATATTACCCAGGGGGACCATGAAGAGTGAGAATATGAGAGGACTTGCAGCTAAACCCTGGGGGACGGCAGAGAATTTAGACCAGGCTGATATGTTAGGATGACAAATTGGGGCCCGTTAGTCAGGTATGAGTGAAGCTGGTTTAGAGCAGTGCTGCACATGTCAACGAGGTTTTCATAAGCTCTGCCTATGTCTGAGGAACTATAGATGGTAGGAACCATAACCGAACACGTGTATCCTTCTGTCTGTGTTCAGCGGTTATAGTTCCTTCTAACTTCTCCTAAAACAGCTCTTTTTTAAAAAAAAATCTAAGACGTGTATTTCAAATACACACGATACATTGTGTAAATAAGAAAGCTTTGTAGTTGCTGTAAGGTTTATTTTTTTCACTTTGACAGAGCTAGGCTAATGACTCCTATAGACTTCAAGTCTTTATGGTAAGCTAACATGAAATGTTACCCATAGGAACCGAACCAGCGGATGTACAGAGGTGAAAATGGTATCGGACATCTTGTCTCAGTCTGGTTAAGTCGGAAAAAGGGTATTTTGCTCCAAAACGTTGGAGTGTTCCTTTAAGTCAGATGGACTTGAATGTCAGGGTTTCAAATGAAGAGAAGTCACAGTCAGCTTGGGGCATAAAGCAGTGAAGCTTTTGTTTGACTCCAAGGGATGATGCCTCAGCATGTATTCATTAGATTCAAGCCAAGTTTCACTTGGATCTAGGTTACCTGGTTTGTGACCGGAAATGAATCATTAGTAATCTGTGTCTTAGGTGAGAGAAATCCTATGATTTAAAGGACTATTTTCAAGAGGGATTTCACACATAAGGCTTACACACAGCAAAGGGGGGAGGTTTAATATAGATCAGACAGGAAGATACCAGCTGGCATGATTTACATTTCCTGGTTATGAGACAAGGAGCAGACTGAGAAATTAACATAAATTAAATACCCTTTTTCAAATTGTGATTTTGCCTCCATCTTTGGTGCTAAGCAATCATTGCTGTGGTGTTTAAGATCACCTGTCAACCAGACTGTGTCCAGCACTGCGGTGTCTTTCCTCTTGAATTTTCTGTCGATAAAATTTGAGTTTCTCCTTTCTTTGTCTGTTCAGCCCCGGTGGCTGTCACTGCTCATGCTAACTACTCAGTCCTTCTTCTGTTTATCCCAAACAAATTACAAACATAAAACATATCACTTCCTTTGAGTCAAATTATATTTCCAGGGAAAGAGCTATCAGACACTGAGTGTAAAAGCTCTCATTAACTGTATATATATAGGTTGACTCACCATTATGTTGTAGCAATCGAGACATTTATCTACAGGAAATTTTGTGAATTATTACTTTAACTAGAGTGGAGCTGAATTTTATCTATCCTACAGGTGCTGCACGTTCTCGCCGGCAAAGGAGAATCTTAACTATACAGATTTATTTTTAAGAAGTTAGCTTCCATCCAGCCAGCTCTCTTTCACAGGCTGACCTGCTCCACCTAGGTGTGATTGATTTTAACACTCCCTCTGACCTGGAGTGGCTCTGAGAGGACGATTCTGAAGGCAAAAGCTTGTTATTCTGTTTTGTGCAATGCAAAAATAATAAAAGCCCAGTGTTGGCAAATCCAAAATCCAGTCCAAATGTAGATCTCACACGTCTGCTCTGCAAGCCACAGGTTATCCTTCTGATCCCAAAATAAAGAAAAAGCTGTATTTATTTCCAAGTTGCAAACACTTTTCATTCAATAAATTACTTATCTAAACAGTCTTTAGATCAGATAGTGAATATGTATATATTTGTTGAGACATTAATTGAGAAGTTTATTGAATGGTGTAAAGACTATTTGCTTCTTGTTGTTCTCTATTTGTTTGTTGTTTCTCTCCATTTGTTGTTCTCTCTATTTCTGATATTTATTTATATTCTTTACAATCAATCAAAGTAAAGTACACAACATACTTCAACATAATAGTGACTAAATGCTTGCATATACACATACACATGTGCACACACACACACACACACACACACACACACACAGAGAGAGAGAGAGAGAGAGAGAGAGAGACCTCCTTGACTTTGCCCTTGCCTCCAGATATATCGGAGGGTGTCCTATGGGAGTTTACGCCCTGGAGGGTGTTGCTTTCATACTCTGGGACATGAACCCATGACCTTCCTCTCCTTCAGGGTTGGAGCCTGCTGGTGGATCTTGCAGCCCCAAACTGCTGCTGTTACCACAGATAGAAGAGAGAGAGAATATGACTATGAACCCATATGGATCCCAACGTCAAAACCATGACTTTGAACATACACATTAATACACACATATTGTTTGAATTATTTACAGTATATAATGTAAAAGAAATAATTCATTTATGATTGCCTTACCTTTGTAACAATTATGTAATAGAATAACAATAATGGGATAAAAGATCATGTCACATAAGAGCAATGCTGGAAATGATTCAGATTGTATCATCTACGAACATCTAATGTAAGACTTCCTGTTTATTAAACATGGTGTCATATTACACAGCAGCTGATGGTTTTTTGTTTTCCAAAATGCAAATAGATAATTGAGAGACATGCAACATGGTAACAAAAAGAAACTTCCAGAACAATGACAGTGTGCTTTCATTCTACTTTGAAGGCTTTCTTTTCTTAACACATTTTGCCACATAATCCCTCTGCAGAGCTGCAGTTTTTTTTTTCTCTGAGAGACTTACTTTGTCAAATTACTCACTGATTTTCCATCAGCAATTCGTCAGTGTTTAACGGTAATTGAATTTTGATATAGGGCAATTATTCATCATTTAAGGTTATTTGCATTAATTTGAAATATTAATGGGTTCTTTTGGATGAGAGAAGAAGAGATGAGTATTGGGTCACAGAGGACCCTCGCCACTCCAGGCATATCCACACACATTACCCAGGATCCTGTGCACCATGTGCATGCCCAAATTAAAGAGACAAGTCTACTGATTTTCTTTACTTAACTGCCTTCTTTATTGATGTGAAGTAGCATAGATTCCTTGTGAAATTTTGGTATTATAAAGACTGATAAACCAACATGTTGCCACAAAAGGATTAAACACTTCTTTTTTTTCCCCCATATTTTTTTTTTATTGAAACCGGTATTGTACAAATGTCAAATGCAGAATTCAAATCTGTGTTGTATTTCCATTATTTTTTGGTGTGTTTAAACAGAGAAGCAAAACAACACCTTCACCCAACCCACCACCCATTCCAAACTCTCAAAAGAGACGGAAAAGAAAACACATACAAATAAATAAATAAACAAACAAACAAATAAATACATAAATGCAAACACCAAAATTAACTAGAAGAATGGATGCAATGAGAATCAGTTTAGGTCCAGAGCGGTAAGAGTATATGAGATAACAGGTTGCCATATTTTGTAGAAACTGGCAGTTGAAGCTCTTACGGAATATTTCACCCCTTCTAACAACAGAAAAAAACATTAAATCATTCATCCAGGATGAAGAAGAGGATGGATTTGGGCTTTCCACTGTAACAAAAAACATCAACGGGCTATGAGTGAGGCAAGAGCAACAACATCAGCATCTTTCTCAGTGAGACTGGCTGGTTTAAGGGGAACCCCAAAGATGGCTATCAAGGGATAGGGTTTTAGTGTAATATTGAGGGCTTCGCTTAACATATCAAAGAAATAAGACCAAAACACTGCTAATTTAATCACTTTTTAACCTGCACTGCGTAGCAGCAAAATCCTAAACTTTACCTCTAAATTGTCACTACGAATAACTATTTTCGTGACAAATAATCCTCGTTTCAAAGTCTTCATTTCAACTTGTCCTTTTTCCTTCCAACAAAACCTGACAAGTACATATGCAAAACGAGTTGTCATGGTTACCGTGACATTTACCATATCAAACTCTTCTTTTGTGTTTGTCTGTCTGGGGGACTGATGTGACAAGACAAACTTGTACAGTGATATGTACTGTATGATGCACATGATGAGACAATATACATTTCAGCTACATTATCAGATAAAGCACGCGCCAAGCACACATGGTGAACATGTGTAATGCACATGCAGCAGGCGTGCACACACCTCCAAAAACACAATCACCGATTCCCAATGTTTATTTGTTTATGATTTCCCTCCGAGTGCCAGCCAGCCTATTTCTTTCGGACGATAATAGGCTGTCTCACGGTGCTCCATTTTTCCCCTCATATTTCAAGCATAATGAGATTTTTGGGCTGCAGAGAGGGGCTGTGAGGGTGTGAGATAAGAATGGATGGGCCCTTTAATAACAGGGAGGAGAAGGATTTCAGTCTGGAATTGCTGATTTTGTGATTCAGCGCTCGGTGTGTCAGATGTCACAGCCTTGATTGTTTTGACACCCCGTTAAGAAATTCAGCAGGAGGACGGGCCGGCTCATGAAATTTGCAGACCCTGATTGAATTTATGATATTTTCATAAAGGCCGGTGGCTGCCTGTGTCGAAGGTGGTGGTGGTGGTGTGTGGATGGGTGGGGTGGGGAGCAAGTGGGCTGAGCGGTAGAGAGGGTGGGGTTAGATGTCTCTCTTGCCCTTTCTAGTTCCCTCTTCAAGTCTCAGCTGAAAGAGGGGCACACTACCTGCACATGTCTCCCCTTCACCCATCAAGGTAACTGCTCTCTGGAGTCCAGCAGACAGGCAGATTTTTTTTTTTTGTCTTACTTTTCCTCACACACCGTTCTGTCTCGATACATCAGGCTTTACTGAGTCCAGGGGCGTTCCAAAAATTTCTAGGGCCCATGCAAAAGCCAAATTTTGGGGCCCCCACCACCACATTTTTTCCTTGTTTATCTTCAAAAAGTCTCATGTGGCCGTATCAGCTGAAGCTGGAAAGTTTCACGAAATTATGTAGCTAATGTGTAAAGCAGCCTATCAATCTAATGAACTGCCTTCATGAATAATTGCTTATTGCAGAAATAATCCTACACAAGAAATTATTACATTTCTTCGGCAGGTATAAATAACTTGTGTATTCTGAGAGGGGGGAAAAAGGTTTCTGTTAATCCTGTAGGTTATGTATTTAATGTTTCAAGACCCTCACCCTGGTCTTAATCAATTAACCGCTCAGATACTAGCTAATCATGGCTGCTCTATTCAAGCAGGGCTCCTCCCTACCTGCCACTCATCACATGTGCAGGTCAGACTGGAGCATCAGTTGATGGGAAGAGGTTAGAATTAGAGATTAGATTAGAAGTTAAAATTTTTGTTTTGTTTTGTTTTGTTTTGTTTTTGTTCAGGCAAGCAGCAGCCGAGACCATTTTTGGAAAAGGAAGAGCAAGCAGGGTCTAAGGGCCCATTCTTATTTTAATCAAATCAGTTTGTAATCTGATTTATTTCCATCCTAAATTAGTCTACTTTAAATAAAACTGAAAACTGTAGTGCAATTTAAGCTTTTCAGTTTCAGGTCTTAGGGGGGGCCCTCCACCTTCTGGCCCTGGATAGTCAGTCCCACTTTTCCCCCCACTGTGACGCCCCTGACTGAGTCCTTAAGTTTTGGAACGACCTCAAAGACTCTTTCACAGACTTCATTCACTGTTTATACTGTGAGACTGTAACATTACACTTCTGTATGTGACTATGTGAAGTCAGGACAATCAATTTACTTAGGACATCCAACCACTTTTAGCAGTATGCTAGTAAAATCACACTTATTTTAATGGCTGGATGAATTTAACTAATATGCAAATCAGAATACCCAGGGCAGGAGTGGATACTTCTCCTCCCTCAACTTCTTAGTTTTAATGTATCACCTTGAAATCCACAGGGCATCCTCCCAGGAGTCCCTTTGTCTATGAATGCTAATGGGATCTCTCTATGTTAATAATAAATAGGCGCTGATAAAATAATAAATTTCTAATGTCCCTCTCAGACCTTTTTCTCTCCTCCGTCTCAGATTAGTTTATCAGGGCTTTGCTGCCCCAAACACTTTGGACTTAATTATTTAAATGCCTGAAAAATTCATTTCATTCTTTTTTTGGGGTGCAAAAGCCATCATTCACAGCCTGTGAAATTTGGAAAAAGAAGGCAGAGGAGATGAAATATTTAGCAGTGCGCAATCCCTTCAATTATTTTTCAAATGCATGAATGTTAAAAAAAAAAAACACATCCACGCTGAAATTAGCATTTTAAGGCAGAATAATTCCTACAGCAATATAATGCAGCATTGTCAATTATTCAAGCCTGAATCTCCCTTCTACACATTTATGTTTAATCACATTCAGGGAATTTGGATACAATCACTTGGCTGTCATTTGTTTTTTTCCCCCCAAGCAAAGCAATTAAGTAGGGAAAAAAAAAGTTTGAACTGAAAACATTTTACACTGGCAAACATTAAAAAGTGACAGCTGGGCCCAGTGCATCAGCTCTGTGAGTTTGCCACTTGCAGGCGTCCATTTACTTTACTGTGTTTTTGGGTGGTCAAACACTGAGCCAACTCTCTGTAACTTCCCCTCAGACATCCATATTGTCTCTATCCCCTCTAGCCTGGCTCCCAAAAGTGTTTTAGAGTCAAAAAAAAAGATAAAGAAAAGATATTTTCTGTCTCAAATGTAATCCAAGCATTCTACTGTGCTCTGTTCTATCCCCGGTATCATTCCTTTTTTTTGCACAAACGCTTTTGTTTGCTGGCTGTCGCCGTGCTGTATTATTTAGAGGCAGAACAAACAGAAAGCCCTTGCTGCCTTCTTCTCCTCTTCCTAATTCATTTGAACGCTGGCTCCTCAGGCCTGTCGGCGTATCTACCACAGGGATCAATTTCACCACTACAAACCCACCAGATCAGATCCGATGGAGCACACACAGACACACGCATACACACACACACACCATCTTTGACAGTGACGGGTACCGGCCCTCTTAGGAGCAGGGGTGAAAAATCTGAAAAAACCGACATCCTTCTCTGAGGGTGTACCTCACTGGCAAGAAAAGTTTTCAAAAAATGTATTTTAAAATTTCTTAAATGTAAAGAAAACAGTATCCCGAAATGAAGCTGAAAACAAAATTATGGCCTTTGAGATATACATCAGTGTCATATTACGTCATTTAAATAGCTTGATGATGCACCCAGAGATCCTCTAGTGGCTGTCGTCCACCACTGGCCGAGGTCAGAGTTTTCTCTCCCAGGTCTCTCCAGCTATGTACGTTACTATCTGAACAAATAATAAAAATACTAAAAATTAATGGTCTTCCCACTCCCCTTTTTGGAATATATTTGCTGGTATTTGGAAAGTTAAATCCATTCCAAAGGTATCTGCAAATTGCAAGTTATACTGTGAGAATCTCTATTCACACAAAACTGACTGGAGTTTTAATGATCACATTTTGAATAAAAACTAGACATTTAGTGAAAGAAGATGCAGCTGACTGTATTTTTTTAGCTGAGTGATGAAAAACATTTGACTAGCCTGATCAGAAGCAGCTTACATGTGTGTTAAGATGTTTAAAAAACAAACCACGCCATGCACCTTTCAGCCTCTATAGTCCCTGATTTTATTCTACATTTTGCTGTGCTTCAGCACTATTTCAGAAGGATACAGAGCACTCAGTTCTATCAAAGCAAAAAAGAAGTCTTCAGAGTTTATTGGAAAGTATAAAATGCACATAACATTTTGTAGAAGTGTTCCTAACCCTCCCAGACAGAGCACTGTAAAACTTCTCAGCAGTGCCACATGAATGCTGCAAGCTGCTGAAGCTCCTTTTTTGCAGAGATGTTTATAGTGAAGGTTAAAATCAATAAAATGCAAGAATTCTTTTTTTTTTTTTTTGGCTGTGTCTGGGATCAGATGTCTTTGATGTATATGAAAATGACACATATTTATGCTTAATACAAATACAAATGAGGTGTTTTGATGCACAGATGAAAGTTTTCTAATTTGGTTGAAATATGTTGAAATGTTGCATTGCCAGACCACTGCTTTCTGAACGCCTTTTCCAAGATCTGTGCAGATCTATCACTGATCAAAAATAAATAAATAAATTAAAAACCAAAAGGCAGTAGACCCAGCATGACACCAGAATGCAGAGATGCAGCCACTTATAATCATGTTTTTTGAGGCCAGAGGTGAGACAAGGCAGCTGTTTTTAAACACTGTGATGGTGTGAAGTATCAAAGTCTCTGAGCCCATAATGGAAGTTATGGAATGTAAAACTACAAAGTTAGTTTTCACGTCGGCTTTCACTTCTTTCACTTCCACTTCTTTGAAATAAGAGAGCCTAATAGATCTCTTACTGTTCCTTGTATCTGATGTCTATAAATCACGCAACCATTGAGCCGGGCCAAGATCTTGTTGTTTGCATTGTGCATATGGGTCAACAACGTAAAGGAAAATAACTGTTGTTCTGGAGGGGTAAATATTGATTTACCCCTACAGAATAATATAGGCTATGAAATGTATGATGTGGGAAGAAACTTGCTGCTTCTCTTTTTAATATCCCTTGCAAAAACAGAAGCTTTGGTGGATTTTCATGAGACACAATTTGTTTTTATTTTGCAAATAGCACTTAGGAATTCTTTGAATTTATTTTATTTTATTTTATTTTATTTTCATATCACCAGGTTCATCATCATCAGGTTTGTTTTAGATTCAAACCTCCATTGACATTACTGTAAATGCACTGTAAAGAGGATAAAGGGGATGTGCCAAATTAATATAGAACATGCAACCTTCCCTTTTGACCCAACAAAGATGGACCCAACAATTCCTGCTCAGACATTTTACCTGCATCACAGTACTTGCACCATACAGACAGATATTTGTAGAGGCAAATATATTTTACTACTAAAATGGGCAGCAAAACTCCTTATCTGTCTCTTGGCATGTCATGGTATAGCTTGATCAGGCTGTGAACTTTATACAAACTTTACATAGAAACCCATCCACAGCATCCATGAAGTGTTTGTCAGTAGCTGCCATTTTTGCCTCCTGCCCTGAGGGAACCAAAAAGATGTCGCTAGCACAAACCTAAGAGTGCAAAATTTCAAGATAAAATCTAGGTATGGATAGGGAAAGTAAAGTTAAGGTAAACACATTATACTTGCTTCATTAGCCAATGGCATGCTGAGGATGGGCGCCTTGCCCAAAACATTCATGTGGCAATTCATGAAAAAATAAAAGGACTGTTTTCCTTCATCTGTCTTTGTCCTTACTGTTTTGAGGATTCAGTGCCCAACCTAAAGCAATAAGCTGTGTTGTGTCCTAAATATTGGTAAATAATAAATAAATGATCCAAAAACTAATTGTCCCAGGCTAATGGTCCACAACAATGCAGGGTATAAAAATGTGCAGGAAGTGGACCAAAGAGCTGTTTGGATTTGAGAACCAGAGCTGGCCTGGTATCAACCACAATGCAACAAATCCTCTGCTGCTTTGCCATGACTGCTTGAACTTGGCAAGCGATGGAGACATATGGAAAGACATAGAGGAAGGCATGAAATGAAATATTAACTTTGTTTATTTGTAAAGAATAGGGGGGTAACTTACTCCTCAGCTGAACTTGCACAGTTTCTTCAAATGTTTGTCAAAAGTTGGCCAAGAGTTGGTCAAAAAGAGGTAAGTGAGGTCTGTACAAATCATATGAGCAAACGTTTCATTGCTATCCACATTATATTACCACGATCCAAAATAAAGTAAGAATTTGTAAGCATTACTATGAGCCTGATCTCTGACTGTGCACATTAGAAGACAGAAATATTCAGTGCAGATAGAAAACTTTTCCTACTGTCTTGGAAACAACTCAAGCCATATTGTTCATATTTTGGTGATATAATACATTCTCACACTACACAGAAGTCAGGTTTCTTCTGAATGCAAATCATTTTGACTCACAGCCTCTACATTTGTGTCAAATTGTGAGACTTAAATTCACCATTTCATTCGGTGCCGGGGACCTCACATTGCAGTGTGTTTGGCCTTGGGCCAGAGAGAGCCTTTTTTTTTATTTTACACTTCAGGGAGCTTAGTGAAACATTTTGGA
Organism: Neoniphon sammara; assembly: GCA_900302535.1. Lineage (NCBI taxonomy): Eukaryota > Metazoa > Chordata > Actinopteri > Holocentriformes > Holocentridae > Neoniphon > Neoniphon sammara. The sequence goes on along the minus strand of OMKZ01054740.1, from coordinate 6,663 downwards.
GTCTCTGGAGTCAAAGAAGTTTGTCGGGTCTCTCAATACACTTCTCACTTTCCCTTTAAATCCAAACATTTGCCTTTTATTTCTGAAACGCTCTACTGGTCCGTGCAAGGCTCCCTTGTGGTTTACTGGAAAATCGTTCTAAGTGTAGGCCTATATAGGGTCAGTAGTCATAATAACAACTTCAATGATATAACACATTTCATATATTGAATCCAGCTCAAAGTGCTGTACATAAAAATACAGAGTAAATAAGAGTATGCAGTTAAGAAACAAATCAATAAAGATATTTGTTAGAAATCTAACACTGAGCAAGCCCACTCTATACTGCTGTGGAGAAAAGTTTACAGACTGAGGTTGAAACCACTAAGGTCAAGGTTATCAAGTTTGACCTGTTTATGGATTTAATCTGTTTTCAGCATGTTTTTTTTTTTTTTTTTTTTTTTTTTTTTTAATTTGAGTATTTACCTGCTCGTCTGTGGATTCACAAAGTTCTACAACCCCTGGGGTTATGAAACCTTTACAGAGCTAACTTTATAAATTGAAAACTGTACAGTTGTCAAGCTAAAAACAAGTTCAGAAAAAATGGGAGTCTCAGAGGGTCCATGCCCAGTAAGGGACATATGAGATGAGCTAATGACAACACAGTAAGGATCCTGGTGGCCTCAGTTTGTTGGTGTCGTGTCCAGGAAGCGGTTGTAGTTCACAGGGCGGGGCCTTGAGGGTTGTTAGTGGCAGCCAGGGGGATCTTGTGGATTTCTCCTCGTTTTCCCTTGAACTTGCTAGCAGCTTGTCTCAAAGGGGAGGTAAAACGAGACTGAGCAGGAGGTGCAGACTCTGGAGGAGATTGGGGTTAAAAAAAAAATAGGGTTGGGGTCAGGGAATGGTAAGTTTGGTACCAGCACCGACCAGTTTTTTGATCTTGTCTGATATCCTCAGGTGGGGACAGGGTGAGCTCGGAGGAGGGTGACCTAGGCGCAGCTTAGGGGTATGAAGAAGGTGGATTTTCACTAATGGCAGAGGGTATATGGGGGAGTGAGTCTCCATCTTGCCTCTTGCATATCAAATTTTCATCAGACAGAGAGGAGGGTGGGTCTCCTTCAAGGTTCCTGGCATGTTGTGTCCCTGGCAGATGGAGCGGGTGGGTGACAGCAGTAGTAGAATAGATTAGAGACCAACAATTTTCCTCCTGATCTGTTAAGTCAAAGTCCATCCACTTTAAAGGACAAGTGGAAATTGTCATTAAAGTGCACTTCACAGAGGCTACAAGCACTTAGAAGCCATGTGTTCATTTATTACATCTTTACACTGATGGCAGAAGGCCACTGCTAAACACCTTTATTCTCAAGGAGCTGGCTGTATTCAATAGATCAGTAGATTCTTGTCTAAGACATTTTTCACAGTTGGGTGTGTAGCCAGAATTTATGGGATTTTTTTCCAGTCATGTCACTGATCATATCTCTGGTATGTTTTTTAATGTTCATACAGCTCATGCCTTTTGATTGCAAAGTCAGTTCAAGGCTTGCTTGGCCTGTTGTTATTAGAGCTACCTTCACTCATTCCCTGGTTGTGTGCAGATGGAGGATTATCCAGGTCCTCCGACAGAGGCCCAGGCTCAATCGGTTTTAAATTTGTAGGCTGAATTTGTCGGCTAGTATGAAAGATTTCAATCTGCAATCTGCAAAAGTGAAGAACTCACCTTTACTTTAGGAAAATTTCAAAGACATTGCATTCACTCCCAGTGAAATGACTCTCTATGGGAGGAAGGCCAGGCTGACTCACCAGTGTAAAACAATTTGGCAAGGAAGACTGGTATCCAAACTAAGAGGCATGTACAACATATCCTGAAGCTCAGGGCAGGAAAGACATGAAACAGCTCCTTCCACAATGCTCGGTCCTCTACTACAATTGAAGAACTTTGAAAATTAAAAACAAGAAATAGAGATAGAGTGTCTTCATAGAGAAATATATATTGAGAAGAACTTCCATTTTGCATGATGTACACACACACACACACACACACACACACACACTGCAAGGCATATGAGGCTTTACAGGCCCTGGGGCCTCGCTCTCAGGCTTCTCAGCTGGAATGAACAAACCTGCCTCTTTCATTTATGGAAATGCAGATGGGATTTTTATTATGCCTCCTGCTGAGACACACACACACACACACACACACACACAAATAACGAATATATGTGAATGTGAATATATATATTCACATGTCGACAGTACACACTGACCTAAACTTACCAGACACTCACAGATTATTATTATAAATTTCTGCATAATTTATTGTATCCCTACATATGTTGATTACTGCATTCAGATATGAAAATGTCTTAATGCAATCAGCAAATCCATGCACAGACCCACACACACACACACACACACACACACTCTTCCCTGTGCTATAGCTCCTTATCACTTGCTTTCAGAAAAGAGCATCACACTCATTTTTGGCATCTCAAATCAATGCTACTGTTGAAACCCGCTTTAATGTACATTTTTTAAATCAGTA
>OMKZ01054738.1:0-10275 GCA_900302535.1 Neoniphon sammara | reverse complement strand
TCCAAAACGGCCCCACACAAGAACCACCATGCTAATTAATGCATAAAGTATGCATCCACACATAATTGAGATCATGAAAGACTGGTTATGTATTATCTAAGTGTAAATGTATTGTAAGCAACACAAGATGTATAACAGTCATTAACAGCTGGACTTGAATTAACCATTGAACAGCCAGTGACAAGACAAGACAAATAAGTTTAAACTGAAGAAAAATGAACGAATGAATCAATAAATAACAATATACTGATACAAAAAAAGTTTCAGCAATCAAGTGCAAAAAATGGTGCAAACTGCTTTCTTAGTAGTTAACGTCGGGTCTACGTTAAGCTTGACGGAAGCCCCTATGGTCCAAAAGTGCCCGCTTCATAACACAAAGAATGCAAATTTATGAGCAGGAAAGTGAAAGTTATGTCACAAAACCATGCTGATACGTACCTTTGTGCATTTTTCAGTGGTTATACAGAGATTTGGGACCTTTTCTAGTGGGTATACGGCGTATCACCTGCGTATCACATAGACTACACCACTGCATTTACCCTTATGACAAACAAAAAAAAGTTAATGCACACTGTTATATTTTAAAGAATTAGTTTCTGTAGTCCCTGATTAAGGTATATTCGCTTCTATTTATGTAATGTTTATTTATTATATTTAGATACTTTTTGAATATTTGTTTTGTTTTTCATTACAGGGAACTTTCAGTTCCCTGTAGTTTCCTGTGGACTTTAGCGGTGCCTGTGGACAAAAGCGATAGTGTTTCGCTCCACCACCGCCGGTCGCTGGTGCTCTCTCTCTTTTTCTCTTGTCTTTTTTTTTTTAATGAGTCAGGAAGCAGACACGTCTAATTTCACTGACATCATCGAACAAAGAGAAATGTCCTCCCCTCGTCCTAGTAACGTCTTTGTCCTCCCTCATGCTACAATGCTACATGTAATGTAAACACAGGCTCTTCCTGTCTGCCTGGCGTAAATCGTTTCATCTGATTTGGGGGGGTATGACCCAGTGCCAGGCCTTTATAATAGCTATACAGAAATAGTCAATTTTCTTGCTGATGGTTTTGTTTGCTTATGTAGGTCAGTATTATCAGTCTATTTCATAACCAGTTAAAAACTCCTTGTAGTTGCTTTGATTCTGAACACAGTTTTTTGTCCTAAATAAGAACATGTGACTTCCTGTCACTCTATTTTCAATTCAATTCAATTCAATTAAAAGAACTTTATTGGCATGGGAAATATATATATTTACATTGCCAAAGCAGGTAGAAAATATAAGTTGGGTAGGAGTAGGTAGGAGGTGTATGTATACATGTATGTATGTGCAGCATGTGTGTGTACAGAAAGCAGCACAGTGCAGACAGTCAGTGAGTGAACACAGGTGATTTACAGTCTTTCTGCTGGTTCTCTTCCACAGGACGACCCTCTTCTGTCACAGTGCCTCACAAAGCATGCTGCTGTGTTTGCACATTGTTGTACTTCACCCAGCAGATATGGAAGCTTTTTCTCATTAGTTATGTTTTTGAAGTCTTTTTGGGTGTTGGAGATCTGTGGGAAGTATGTGTCTCTAACGTCCTGGTACAGTTGGCAGGAAGTTAGCAAGTGCAGCTCGGTTTCCACCTCATTTTGGGTGCAGCAGGTGCACAGTCTGTCTTCTGTCGGAAGCCATGTTTGTCTGTGGTGGCCGCTCTTAATGGCCAGGCTGTGCTCACTGAGTCTGTACATGGTCAAGGATTTCCGTAGTTTTGGGTAATTCACAGTGGTCAGGTATTCTGCCGCTGTGTATTCTCTGTTTAGGGCCAAATAACATTCCAGTTTGCTCTGTTTTTTGGTTGACTCTTTCCAATGTGCCAAATACTTTTCTTTTTGTTTTCTAATAATTTGGTTTAGTCCAATAGGTTTTCTGTCTGTGGGCTCTGCCTGCGTTTGTGAGCAGTGTCCCAGAACCAGCTGGCTGAGGGGGCGTCTCTCTAGATGGGTCTCTCTGTAGGTGAGGGCTTTGCTGTGGAGCGTGTTAGGATCACTTTCTTTTAGGTGATTATAAAATTTAAATGCTCTCTTTTGAATTTTGATGATTAGCAGGTATCGTCCTAATTCTGCTCTGCATGCATCATTTGGTGTTTTCCATTGGATGCGGAGAATGGATTTGCAGAATTCTGCATGCGGAGTCTCAATTTGCTGTTTTTGTATTTTGTAAAATCTTGGTAAAATCTTGGTGCATGTTTTTTTGTGTGTGTGTGTGTGTGTGTGTGTTTTTTACATCCAGAAATCTGTACTTTAATTGAGAGTCTTGTGGATGGATTGGATAATCCTGTGAATTTACAAAAAATACTGTATTTTTGCAGATTTATACATTTGGTTAACACTCAAGGGATGTTTTATAATGAGAATTTTCTTTACTCTTTATTCTACAACAGTTGGACTGCAAAAATGCAGAGAATGTCTACCATAAATATCTGTATTTCTAAAGGAAATCTCTGTAGAATAATTGAAGGGTTTTACTGTAATTTGACAGTAAGTGGTTGGCAACTTTTGCTGCCAGACATTTTACCATTTTTTTTTACAGTGCAACCAGAACAGTGTGATGAAGCACAGAGGACAAATCCAACTTCAATGGATACAATTAACCACTGATGCAAAGAAGATGGAGTGGCATAAGGGCCAAATACAATCGAGCTTCTTACATTAAAGGAAAACTCTCCCACAGCTACATCTTATCAATCTGTGATGTTCAATACTTTAAAAGTTATTTTGTTATGAAGTGTTTATTGATTTACCTGCTTTCCTGCAACCTGTTTCATCTACTTAAGTTGGTGATTTTCTACATTTCCCCGAAGGCCTTGTGACAACCCTCAGAGAAGGACCATTAACTGAATGCTTAGGGTCATATCAAAGATGCCTGAATAAAGGAAGATGATGCCTTACCATTGGTGCCAATGGTATAATGGAATACACATCCTGTCTCTTAAGTGGATACAGTTATTTATTTATTTTTTTCTGCCTAGCAACATCTCTGCAGCAGGGAGCACCCACTGATACCCCAGTGTTTAGCAGGGTTCAGTATTTTCTTCAGTGCCCATGGGACTCAAGAATCAGTCATAATCTGTAGTTAGGCGCAGGGCTGTGCAGAGGCCTTTAGTGGGGCAGGTGATCAAAGCAAAACATAGATCAATTTCACCGAAAACACCTAAAACAGAATAACCTGCTTAACTATAGTAGCTGATGTTCAAACACAACATAACAGTGATTCATGTATGTAACATGTAATAGCATGTAACACTGTATGATCTTGTATATATGTCTGTTTGCAGAAAATATGTATGAGTCTCAAATTTTGGTGTGTAGGGTGTTGGGGTACTTACATTGTACACAGTTATTAACTGCCCAACTATTTATTATATATTTAAATATCATAAATGTATTACTGGTGGTACTGGTGGTAAATGTAATATTGGTGGTATTAAATAACTAAATGAAAAGGTATTGCAACTTTTGAATGGAAAATAACCCACTAGTGCAACAACAAAAATAAGGACAAAAATGTTTAACATTTCTTTGCTGACAAACTGTAAATAATATATAATGCAAAATTCAGAGCAGAATATCCCACTTACTATACCATGGCAATTTACCAGTGGTTATTTTTGCTAATTAACTGCTGAGGGTTAGAGGTCTCCACAGTTCCAAAAAGTCATGCCTGGACCTGGAACTGGAATTGCATTGGCTGGATACGAAGCGGCCCCATGCTATTTTTAGAAACACACAGTCATTAAGTTCCGGGAGAAGCCATAACCGGATATGTTTTGAGAAACTTGGATCAGGACATGGCTAGAGCGGTCAGCAATGGTGTGTGTGTGGTAGGGGAACTATTGTCAGTAACAGGCCCACACATATAAAGGACAACAGGGATTGCGTTTACAACATTTTACTCAGGCAAAAACAAACAAGCAAACAAACAAAAACAATTAATAAAAAATAACAATAATTTAGCGTCATCCCAAATACATAAATGAATGAATGAATGAATGAATAAATGAATAAACAAACAAACAAACAAACAAACAAAATCTTAACTTACATATTTTACATTATTTTAGAATTTAAGTCCACTGTCATGAAAATAAATGTTTCCTCTGCCAAGCCATTAATTATAAAAGCACCACCTTATTCTCTCACTGGTCCAGTTCAATAGATAACAATCAGATGCTGAGTAGATATGATGCGTTCTTTTCAGTCACGCTCCTGCTGTGATCTCAAACGGACGATTGACATATATATCCAAATATAACCATTCAGAAAATGAGTTAAGCCAGTCTGTATCTCTTACCCTGTTTACACTTGCCACTTCATGCGTCTTGAGCTGATCAGAGAGCAATCGGATAGCTAAAAGGACGTGTGTAAATGCATCTCAGACACATTTGGGCTTGATTTAAACTGGATTTCTCAAACCACCTCGGGAGGAGTCTTAAGATGCATTGAAGTGGCCGCAAAGTTGTCAGGTGTAAATGGATCTGTCTACAGAAGCCTCATACATCAGCCCTGTACTCCACCCAAAATACTCCGTCTCACTAACACACAGAAGAAAAACAGAAGAAAGAAAGTAAACACAAGATGTGAATAAACAGTCAGGGAATGAAGATTAAACCCCTTCAACCTGACAGACGCAATCTGCTTCAAAAATTGGCATCTTCTTCCGAGTTTAGTAAATAGGTAAAAAAAAAAAAAACATGACTGGGCTAAGTACTCACTGGCCTGTAGGATAATCACAGCTGGTCAAAGTGAATGTACTGTAAAACATTGCAGCCCCATTTAGTTATGTTTACTTACTGTTTCTCTTTAACTCAAATAGCTCTGACAAGTTTTGGATTTTGAACTCGGCTGTTCTAGTTTTCGAAAGTTAAACTTACATTAATTCATTGTCTTGACTATTTCAAATTTTTGTAAGCTCTGTCCAAGTTGACTTAACTTGCCTTTGTAAGTTATCCATAGAAAAAAGAAGGACAAGAAAAACGGCGGGAGAAGGGGGTGTGAGCTAGAGGGGGGAAAAGGGGGTGTGGCCATATTTGAATTTGAAATACATTTCCCTTTAAAGTGATGTTTATGGTTGAAGCATGGACATAATTATTGTTATATCCTGAAGACAAGTCACATATTTGAATTTCTAATAAAATAGGGTCACTTTGAGGTGAATGAGAAAGGACTGCCACCGGCGGAGGGAGTCTGTGTCTGTGTAACGGCCTTCCAATTGAGGCGGAGCAATACAAGTTGACCGACTGTGTGCAAGGAGGAGAGGGGAACGTTACGGTGTGGATTTTATTTCTGCTGTGAGGCAGCGCCAGGAGGTGAGTTAAAATTAATGTTATATTAAAATGTTTAGTTGTCCTTCTTAATTTTGGATGCTGTAACTTCAATAGAGTTAATAATGTATGTTAACCTGACGCCGTGCTTATTAATAGCCTAGAAAGGCTTATACTTGGCCTTGATGTTAGCTTAAAAATTTCGTACATGACTCATGGTGGACTGTCTTAACGTTAATCAGTCATGCTTTTAATAGATGCAAAAAACTGTGAAAATACAAGCACTTAGGGTTAGTTTTAAACGTGTCCGCAATATTTGTTTTTCATTTGTGGGCCACTGAACTAACTACATGGTTTGCTAGCGGCCATTAGCATACAGGCAGACAGGACATATACATTGAGACGGATTTTGTGCTTGGTTTAGCCTGTAACGTCAGCACATTCCAGGGCTGGGTAAAAAAAATCTTCATCAGTGTATTGCAGTAAAATTTTCCCCAGTTGAATACTGATTCAGAAAATCCTGAAATCGATCAGAAAAAAATTCTGTTGTGGAGCACAGACTCCAGCTTAAGGACCTCCCGTTGTCCCGGCCGATAAAAATAGGATCAGGGAGGATGTAACATTAAATTTAATTTTGGGAAGAGAGATATAAACATCCGCTACCGTTACAATGAATGAAAATTAAACTGAAACAAGTCGCAGGCTCTGAGGCAGCTTGCATGGCTATTTTGCATAAAAAGCACATGGCTCATTTGCATATAGGCTGCGTAATGTCGCGTCACGCGACTCAGGTAGAGCCTGTCTGTGTACAGTCTGTGGTCTGTGTAGCTAATCAGTGTGGGAAGGGATTTAGGCATTTTTTTAATACACTCATCAAAATGTAGAGCTAATGTAAAAAAATAAACAACTATGATGTGTTATTTTTCAAAATCTGTAAAATTGCATCCTTAAATTATAATGATTATTGTATTGTATAGTATTGCATCCTTCAATCCTATATAAGACAGAATAGAAGACAATTCAAGTAATATTAGTAGTATTTTAACTGCAATTAATTGTGATTAATCACAGAGTAGTATTGCAATTAAACAAGGTAATTTTTTTTAATCGTTTGACAGCCCAAATTAAAATGATTAATTATAGAATTACAACAGTCCAGTGCAATAGAGAAAGAAAACTAGAGGAATTTTTAAAACACCTGTTGAACAAGTTGTGACCACACCCTCCGCAGTCAACTTGTTTAACCTCTGGGATATTTTATGTAACCTTACACAGTATTTTGATGTCAGGAATATGATTTCATTTACTGATTTGATTTTAGGTAGATAGCACTTTGGAAAGTTCAGAGAAGCCTCACGATTACAAGATTTAAAAGAAGCAGACAAGTCTTCTAGCTCAATCAGCATGTCATTATTTATAGTTATGTATTTAAGCATTTAGACTTTTCAAAGACATAGGTTAGGAAGGGTCTGGCAGTAAATATTATAGTGGCAGGTTTTTACTAACAAGTAATATGCATTTTGAAAGAGTAATAATTTAAACACTTGAAAAATAAATCTATAAGTATTTGGGTGTTATTTTTGTAACACAGCGTCTTTTACCTAAACATGCAATTCGTTTTTATTCTCAGGTGTCAACAAGCATGTCCAGTTCATGAAGTGGAAATGTAAGTTTTGTGCGTTTACCACCAATCGGCAAGGAAGAATAATTCAGCATTACAAAGAGCGTCACGGACATCATCGGAGGAGCTCAGGACTTGTCTGTATTTATGAGGACTGTTTGAGCACATTTCAAACTCAAGCTGAACTTAAAAATCATTTGAAAGAACATGTGAAAGAAGGTAAAAAAATTGTGACTAAGTTATGCTGTGATTTGTGTACATTCTCAGAGCCTAGTGACATTAACAAATACTGTGCTCACTTGAAGACACATTTAAGAAACAGGGAAACAGTTAAATGTCCATTTGCAGATTGCTCTTTCAAGTCTAGTATACTGTCAACATTCACTGCTCATAGAAGTCGCTGTCATAAGTTTTCCACCCTAAATAATTTAAGACCAGAGCTTTGTGTAGAGCATACCCTTACGAACAGAGTATTAGGGGTAGGGGAGGATTCTGTTTCTGATACTGAGGAATCACCTTCATATGATCCTATACCGGAGGCTGAACCTCTTTTTGAAAATGCCGAGTCCATTAAAAATCAGTTGGCATCTTTATTGCTCCGCATGCAAACCATTTTACATGTTTCAAATTCAGCAATACAGGAAGTAATTGATGAGTTATTTGACATCGGAGAATTTGCTAATCAAAACATAAAGAAAATTATACAGAAAGTATTGGATGCAAATAACTGTGTAGCTGATGCCTCTGTTGTAGCATCATTGTCTGATGAAATACAATCTTTGAACCCACTGAAATTTCTTTCAAGGCAGGGGCCTTTAGGTACAGAGCGTAAAAGACAGTCATTTTATTAAAAAAACTTCACGGTCATTGAACCGGTCGAGTATGTGCTAAATGCTCAAGAAAAAAAACATTCATTTGTTTATGTCCCTATTTTAGATTTGTTAAGTAAGTTGTTGGAAAGAAGTGAGATTCTTCAGACATTGCAGACATCAAGTCAAAGGGAAGGTTATTACAGTTCATTTCAAGATGGTGAATACTTTAAAGAAAACAAACTTCTCACTGAAGAATTAGGAATTGCTCTTGGCTTATACATAGACAATTTTGAACTTTGTAATCCATTAGGGACTTCAAAAAAGAAACGCAAAGTGTGTGGCATTTATTGGGTGATAGCCAACTTACCCATAAGACTTAGATCAACATTATCATCAATTTATCTAGCTGTACTGTGCAAAACTGTACACATAAAACAGTATGGTTACAGCAAGGTTTTGGAGCCACTTATCAGAGATCTCCAGCATTTAGAGAACATAGGTGTATTTGTACAAAGTCTTGGGACTTATGTCAAAGGTACTGTTCTGTTTGTGTCTGCAGATAACTTAGGTGCACACTCACTTGCTGGATACCAAGAGTCTTTTAATGTCGAGAAATTTTGCAGATTTTGTTTGGCTAACCGTGTAGATATTCAGGAGCATGATGTCAGAAGTGGGAATTTTACATTGAGAACACCACAATTGTTTGATGAAGCTGTTACTGTCCTTAAGACAACTGATGCCTTGTGTGTTGATGGTTTGAAAAAAAGACTGTCCTTTAAGAAGACTTGCCCACTTTCATCCTGCAAAAGGGTTTCCACCGGATTTTCTGCATGATCTGTTGGAAGGAATTGTACCTGTGGAACTGTGCATATGTCTTTCAGATCTGATTGCTAAAAAGTATTTCACATTGACGGACCTTAATGAAAGAATAGCATCATTTCCCTTTCAGTTTTGTGACAAAACTAACCAACCTCAATCAATCCATACAAACTTTTCAAAAAATGGAACTATTGGTGGCAATGGACACGAGAACTGGGCACTTCTGCGATTTCTTCCACTGCTGATTGGCCACCGAATCCCAGAATGTGAAAAAACTTGGTCTCTGATCCTTGAACTGAAAGACATTGTGGAGCTGTTATCCAGCCCCTCATTCACAACAGAAACCCTGTGCTACCTACAAGCAAAAATCTGTGACCATAGACAGTTGCTTTTAGAAATATTTCCTGGTACTAAACTACGCCCTAAACATCATTATCTTGAACATCATCCTGTGTTGATCAAGAAATTTGGTCCCCTCATTGAGTTCTGGACAATACGCTTCGAGGCAAAACATTCATTCTTTAAAAAAGTGGTTCACAACACTGGGAACTTCAAAAATGTTCTGCACACTTTAGCCACAAGACACCAGCTGATGTTGGCATATTATTTGGAGATGCCAACAATTTTCAAACCAGGCATTGAGACTGGGCGAGTATCAGTTGTGTCTGTGGGCATCTTGGATGCTGCAATCAGAGAGGCTTTATGGAATAAGTTTAAAGGTCTGGACTCTGTTTCCCTCACCTCCATTGCTTACTTAAATGGGACAAAGTATTCCAAAGGAATGGTGCTCTCAGTTGGACAGACAAGTGGACTGCCAGATTTTGGGACAGTACTGGAGATCTGTGTAGTGGATGGTTGCATATCATTCATTATGGAACTATTCACAGCGGCCTTCCTGGAGCATTTCAGGTGTTACCAGCTGGCCAAAAGAGACCCTAAAGTAACTGTGGTTGTTGATCTTCACAGTCTGAATGACTACACCCCCCTTGCTGCATTCCCTGTTGAAGGAAAGCTGCTCGTCACTCCAAGGACGTTCCTGTTACATTAAGGTAATGTTTGATTAGGGAGGGTTGTTCTGTACATTTAAATACACTCTTCCTCTCTGTAGTATATGGTAGCAGGGTAGTAACCGTTTGATCAACACAATCACATACACTTAACTGCAGTAAATGTACCTGTTTTATCCCTTTAATGTCCTCACTAAGAAAAAAAAGCAATGGAAAATTTTTTTCTGTGCATTTTTTATTTTCTTGGAGCAATTCTAACAATCAAAACATTTTTTTTCAACAGACCCCACAGTTTTTAAAATACAGGCCTCTACCAAATGGCTGAGATGTCACTTAATGGTAAATTAATTAAAATAAAAAATACCAAAAAAGTAGAAAGGTCGAATAAAATGTTAATTATGGAAGGAATAAACAGCAAAAATGTGTTCTGGACATTAGAGCCACTTTACACTTCCAAAGTCTGGTGGTATGCTGCAAAACAGTTTTGCTTTTGTTTTTGTTTTCCATCCAAACATTTACGAAAACATCTCAAAAACGGTCATAATAATAGAATTTTTCATCAAATATTTAATGGAATAACATTAAATATTTAATATTAACAACAATGAATATTCATATATATTTCTTTATATACAAAATGTAAATTTATCATCTTAGAATCACTACTTTTACCATAACGTGACAAATCAACCATTTGGTAATGCATGTGTTTAGACAGAAAAA
>OMKZ01054737.1:0-19193 GCA_900302535.1 Neoniphon sammara | reverse complement strand
TGACGAGGATCACACTTCACCATCTGGTTTGCTGGTTCAAAGCAGGTGTTGGTGATGTCAGCAACTGACAGCTGCTCATGATAGGCTTTCTCAGCAGAGATGACTGGGGCGTAGGTGGCCAGAGGGAAGTGGATACGGGGGTAGGGCACCAAGTTGGTCTGGAATTCTGTCAGGTCAACATTCAGGGCTCCATCAAAACGAAGTGAGGCAGTGATCGAAGACACAATCTGGCCAATGAGCCTGTTGAGGTTGGTGTAGGTCGGCCTCTCAATGTCAAGGTTCCTGCGGCAGATGTCGTAGATGGCCTCATTGTCCACCATGAAGGCACAGTCAGAGTGCTCCAAGGTGGTGTGGGTGGTCAGGATGGAGTTGTAGGGCTCCACTACAGCTGTGGACACCTGGGGTGCTGGGTAGATGGCAAACTCCAGCTTGGACTTCTTGCCATAATCAACAGACAAACGTTCCATCAACAATGAGGTGAAGCCCGAGCCAGTGCCACCGCCGAAGGAATGGAAGATGAGGAACCCCTGGAGGCCAGTGCACTGGTCAGCCTATAGGTTGAGTGTTATGAGAATGTACAAAATGTCAATCAGTTACAGTTAGTCTGACATGAACTATGTACAAAATATTACATGGTCTGGTACTACAAACTCAGATAGTTTCACCATTTTGCGAGTCCTGTCCAGCACAATGTCAATGATCTCTTTGCCAATGGTGTAGTGACCACGGGCATAGTTGTTGGCTGCATCCTCTTTTCCTGTAATCATCTGCTCAGGGTGGAACAGCTGCCGGTAGGTTCCTGTACGCACTTCATCTGGAGAGTGAAGCATCAATCACAATAAATGAAAGAAATTTACTGTATGAGAATGTTCCCAAAGATGAATCACTATTGACAGCATTGTATTGCAGTGCTTTCTCAGAGATTGTTCGTTGTATAAACAGATGTTTATCATCTGCGTACATGTTAACATATTTGTATTTATTGAAAAAGTAAGTACTATAATGTAATAATTGAAATCCACGTGTTTTACCTTTATTTAATGTTGGAATTGTTGTCAATGGACTGAATTAAGAAGTTTACACATACTACTACTAGTACTACTACCACTACTACTACTACTACTACTACTACTAATAATAATAATAATAATAATAACAATAATGATAAACCCAAGTCATATTCTATTTTTGATGAAAATAAATAAATAAATAAATGTCCTGGATTATTAGAAATATATTACATTGTTAGCAGCTTTAGTTAAATGAAAGAAAAAGAAAACAAGTTTATAGCATTTTATTGTTGTTATTATTATTATATTTTCCTACAATATTTAACTGTGTACTGACCAATCACAGTGGGTTCCAGGTCAACAAAGATGGCTCTGGGAACATGTTTGCCTGCCCCTGTCTCGCTGAAGAAGGTGTTGAAGGAGTCGTCTCCTCCTCCAATTGTCTTGTCACTGGGCATCTGTCCATCTGGCTGGATCCCATGCTCCAGACAGTACAATTCCCAACATGCATTGCCAATCTGAGCCCCAGCTTGGCCCACATGAATAGAGATACACTCACGCTGCAGAGAGGAAGAAACATAGCTCAGTTACAACAGGGATATGTATACGTTTCAGATTGCGGCTAAGCTACAACTCAATGAAAGGGGCTTATTGTTGTTGATCTTAAATTTCAGTCCACCTCAGAAATGCAACAGGCTATGTATTAAGTTGCCTGTTGTGTCTGTGGTCTTGCTATGTAAAAGCTTTTTTGAGAATTTGTGGTAATATTAATTACTTTAAATTAATACAATAACTTCATTAGAGGTCTATATAATACGAACTTCTGTTGATGATAACATAATTTTGTCTAAATCTATCTATATTTGAAAAGTTTAAAAATAAAAAATCTGAATCCATCTGAATGCATCTCAGTATTATCTGGAGTGTAATAAAAATACATTTCTTACCAGTTAAATATAGCTTACCATATTTTATCTCCTTTCTCCAATGTCCAGGTATCGGAATGAAGATGTAGTGCTGGATACAGCTGTGTTCTGCTGCTTTTATATAGTTTGAGGTGAACAGTGATCTGATCTGAGCTGTAATCAGAGAACACAATTATGAGACCATGATAGCATCATCCGCTCTACAAACATACACACAATGCGAAAGGAGGTCACCACCCTATTCATTGTGTGTGTGGTTTTGTGTGTATGTGCATGTTTTGTACCTATGTACGTGTTCATGTGTGTGTGTATACCTCATATTTCAAAAAGGTTCAGAGCCCTGGATGAGAGGAAGGCAACTGGTTGTATTGTCATGCTGCAGATTTGAATTTAAGTTATGGTAACATTTGAAAAGAGATCAATTATATCTCCATCTCTCAAGAATGCATATAGTATATCATAGAGTGTAGAACCATGCTAAAATATTGGATGAAACTCTTGTGAATGTGTAAAAGGGGGAAAGAATTTCTAAATACATATCAGCTGCTCTGAATCCCACAACGATTTTGAAAAGACACATTGAACAATATCTAATACTTAACATTTCCATCAAAAGGAAACACATTGTTTGCCAACCATTGAACCTTTACTTTCCCACACTCCTCAATAAAGTTGAAATGAGCTGACAGTCTTTAGAAAACAGTACAATGTATATGGGACCTGTTCCTGCTTCCCTGTTGGTTTCTCAACCCCTTGGAGACTATAGAAACTGAATACAGGTGAATCACCTCAATAGGTGTCAGCTGACTAAATGGTGTAAACACAATAGCAACTCTGATTTGCTCACCAGTGTGGCTTAATTATTTAACATAAAAGTCAACCACAGAAAGAAAGCATAAAAAGGGAAAGAAAGCCATGGTACCTCCAGTGGCCTCATCACTCCATTCAGATTTGTAAGCCCCGCAACTCATTCATTTAAAACAGTTTATTGCATTTCATTATCATCTCTATCTATTGCAATCACTACTGAAAATTTCTGACTTTGTTTCATTTAAATTTTAAAAAATGGTTGGCATATTGTTTGCTTTGCACAATGGCAATTGGAGATGAGGAACTATACATCTAAGTATTGGTTCTTCCTCTTTTTGCATCCAAAATGAAATTCTTACCACCACAGTGAACAGAGAATGATTCAGCCCTATTCCTATTCAGCCCACCACCATTACTACAAACACACACATACAAGCTGAAGTTTAAAAAAAAAAAAAAAAAAAAAAAAAAAGTTTGGCTGATTTAAATATATACAGCTGAATTACTCAATTAGCCTACTTCAAAATGGCTATTACCATCTTCAAGCAGTTTTCTGTCTCACCATCTTGAAAAGGATAGAAGAGCTTCAGCCTTACCACAAGTTCTGTCCTGAGGCTGTGAGACTTGTGAATGGCAAATAATAGATGTTGGCCTCCTTTACTAAATACACAAACACTGCACAAAACACTGTGGTTCAGATGGGAGATAGGTAATATTGAAATATTGGAACATCCTCTGAGGGCCGCATTGCATAGTATAAGGTTAAGGTTAGAGTAGTGTTAGTGTTAAAGGGTTAGAGTTGGGGTTATGTGGAATGCTGCCCTCAGAACACATTCCAGTAAATATAATACCAACCTGCATTCAGATGCTCTTATTTGTATATTGTGGTATGTTGCAACATTGCATTTGCACATTGTTTCTTAATCCATGTATTTGTATATAATACATTTTTGTCCTTGGAGAGAAAAGGAGGTAATGGTAATGCAAATAATTACTCATTGTCTTTTCACATAATAATAAAGCAGGCTTGAACTTGATTTCGTAGCCTCTTGAGAGAATTTACAATTTACATGTTAGAGTTAGCTTCCTGTCATTTACAGCAAAAGTTTAAACTCTGAGAGTTAAGGATCACCTAATTCTGTGTATTTTAACACTGGGAAGTATAAGAATCAGGCAATGGGAAGATTCAAATTCATCCAAAGGTTGAATAAAACATTGTAGGCTAGCTCACAAGGCAAAACAGACTAAATTTCACAATGTTCTGTGTATATTTTGTATATTAACAACAATTCTCAGAGACATTTTAAGCCACAGGCTAAAGATGAGCCTCTGGCCAGGAAATTGTGTGCCATGCAAACACTTTCTTACTTCCAGCAACGGCCAGGGTTCATATTACATTTTAGTTTGTCATTTTATGAAATGGTGCTGGGACAATACATGCCTAAATGCTCTGTTTATCTGTATATTGTGTGCTTTACCCTAGAGGTGTTGCCTCTGTCATAAAGCTATGACCCACTTTCATTGTTGGAGTGTATAGGTCTCAAACTTCCCACAAATTTCAGCTCGGCTGACATAAATTAATCTATCTAGATTGTACAAACTTTGCAAAACAAATTTAATGTTACTGAGCAATTCCATAAAAGGGTTATGCTATTATCATCTTAAAGCTTACTGTCCAATTAGGCCTCAGGGGAAGGAAGACAAGCAGGGAGGGTTGCAAAAAAAAAAATAAAAAATCCACTGCAGTGGTGGGGAAAACATTACTGTCACAAGATAGCACATGGAAACTCCCCATTTTTTCTAACCTACTATATTAAAATGGCTTACTGTTATGCACCCAGTAACTCATGGTACAGCAACTCTGACCTCTAGCTTTCAAAAGTGGAACTTAACCTCAGTGCTCCTAAACTCATTCATGTATGTAGAAAATGAGATATAAGGACATACTATATACAAACATAGAAACATTGGTATTGTGGCATAATTGACCAAATGACCAGAAAAAGACCAGAGATGCTGCAATATTACTGAGAGGCCTAAAATATTAACACATGTTCAACTCGATGGGTGCACTCTGTAGAGTGTGGCTCTCTGCCAGACGTGTGTGGACACAGTGTCTATATAAAGTAGATAGTTTGTTATTGCTTTGTGCCACAACTCGTTGTAGAGAAGGTGAGAGGGGTTTTCCATGATGGCTGTGATCTTGTCCCTCATCCAAAGACCCAAGAAGATCAAGCAAATTACCCTGCTGACGTATGAAACAGTAACGGCTGCTTTACACTTCATTTTTTACAGTGGTGAAGCATCAGGATATTGAACCTATTTTAACCCCCACGTGTTGACAGATTACATCAGCCTCTGACACTTCTTACAGTGTTGTTCTCCTGTGTGTCTACTCTGTGTTGTTGACTTTCTTTGTCAGCAGCTGTTTGTGTAAATAACAACACTAAAGACAGCAACAGGCTTGTGTATACTGTAGAACTGTATTACAAGGATGTACCACCACATTTGCTATTGCCTGCATGCTATTATAAAAAATAAAAAATAAAAATTAGGCTGATAGGCCCAGTAGTTTGCAAGGTTAGCTGCAGACAGACACACAGTCACACGGACACACCAGGCCAAACACATAATCTCCTGCCAGAGATAAAAATTAATTCTTTTAACACCTACAACCCCAGGATCTGGGTAAGCTTCCATCTAGTGGTGATTATAGCAAACTATTCTGCACCCAACCTCAGGCAGGAGGGGCCAGTGACAGACTGATGATAATGCTGCATTAAGGTAAACAGAGTGGAGGCCCAATGTTACAATATATCTTGTGGGATTCATCAAGATTCTCAGTAATATGATAAAACCTCCTTTAGTGCTGTGGGGGAATTAGATCTTAGAAGCAGCAAAAGTAATAGGACTCAGCAGGAAGTAAGACAAATAGATATATAGATAGACTGACTTGACTGTTCACTGTTCACTCACATATGAATTACAAAATGTGAAATGTTATTTTTAAATAAGTATAAACATGATGTAGGCCTAATATAAATGTAAAAATATCACTGTGTATACAGTATTAAATAGTGGAAACACTGCATGAAAATATCATAAGCAGGCTTAAACAAAATGCTCAACATGCAGAATACAGTAACACAAATAGGCAGGTATGTCAATTTCTTTCTTTCTTTCTTTCTTTCGTTCTTTCGTTCCTTCCTTCCTTCCCTGTAATTGACAACTTTCGATTATCTAGCCATTAGGAAAGTGATGCTCAAATCCTTAAGCTGAAGTACTTTACTCTAGTAGCCAACACTCGGTAGTTACACATATTATGCTGTGCATGACGTGGCTTTTGTAGAATCGACTCCACTCCGACAGTCCCAAATGTTCTCTGACCGCGTCTGCAAATGACAGCGATAGCACAGGAGTTTCCAGCAGCAGGCGCGTTCGCAGTGCGCGTTCACGTACAAGGGGAGGCGAGGGAGTGGTTTACAATTGAATATACTCTGACAGCTCTTCGACCACCTGGCATTACTTACTCACTCGGACCACATTGACGGCTGCTGTGAGAAGCTATAAACAACTTACGCAAACCAGCTATTTGTAAGGCAAACTCAAAGCTGTTTTTATTTTATTGATTTAGAAGATTTTTCTATTTTTAAGGCACAATGGTAAGTTTCTTTTATTGTTGTTTTCTTTATTTATTTTTTTAAACCAATTGTAGAATGTGTTTCCACTCATAAGCGTATTGATCATCTGCTATTTTGATGATAGACCTAAATTACACTGCATCGTCAATTTAGTTATATTTACAAATTGCGTCCGTTTCAATGTTTTGTATCCATACAAAAATACTTGGCCCTATTAAAGGTGCAATGAAGCAGCAATTGCCCCCTCCATACCCTTGTAGTGGGACCTCTACGCATCAGAAATAGATCTTTCACTGAGTGACTGGCGTTAAAGTTAAGCTATATTTGGCTGGTGGCCTGAATGAGCAGGTGTTGAAGATTAACCCACATTTACAGCACATCAGGAGAGAAAAGATGTCAGCTGATATTCTTTTGAAGAGATTTACCTGAAAGGTGGTTTGATGTGAATTGTGGGGTCCTGGTTTTCATATTAATAGCCAAGATTTTGTATGGTTAAAAAGCTTTGCCTGACAGTCCCAAATAGGTGAGCCTAGATTCAATATTTTTGAAACCCTTTACTGTGCTATAATTACTTGTCAAGTGACATGCATTTCTGTAGGGCAATAATGACTGCTTTTTTCCAGCTCTGAACAGCCATAGCACAGTTGTAAATTTACTGACAGTCAGGTATTTTCAGAATAAATAATGGTCAGCTATCACTGTAGGTTAGGCTTCTTATTCTCCCCAGTGTCAACAACAGCTGGAAGTGTCTAGCAAGCAAAGACACTCATCTCCATGGTGAGATAGGACTAACAGTGACCTCGCTTCATATGTGAATGTCATTGATTAGGATTATGACCAGTGGAGGTAATTCCAGTAACTTTTTTGAGATGCACCCTTTGGAGAGGGTGACTAGAAACTGATAAGGGTGATAGGGGAGTTGAGAAATTGTCTGGCATTTACAGATGGAACAAATGTGTGGGTTGTAGTTCAAGTCAATTTCATAGAGATCTCTCACAGTGTCTGAATAAAAGGAAGCATTTATATTTTACACATCACTTGTATATTTAGTGTCATGTTTCTATGGTGGGAACTCAACCAAGAAACACACAGCTTGTGTCTGTTTTGTGTGCACCACACATAGTATAAACACAGCTTGCTAGCTGTGTCCTAACAAAAAGTAATAGCTATTATAGGTATGTACATATTTGAGAACACCAACGGACTACTTTGTACATACACGTCCTGAACAAACGCGTTAAT
Organism: Neoniphon sammara; assembly: GCA_900302535.1. NCBI lineage: Eukaryota > Metazoa > Chordata > Actinopteri > Holocentriformes > Holocentridae > Neoniphon > Neoniphon sammara. Next base: position 11,564 of record OMKZ01054737.1, on the reverse strand, counting down.
CAGGTTCTATGTTGTGAGGGTTTTTTTTTTATCAGTTTTCATCTTAACGTCATACTTAAACTCATATGGCTATTTGACCTGACCAGTGAGCCTAGGTCAGAAGTTATGCAGAAAGACTTTTAAGAATGAGAGTGACCCAGGATCACAAGTCAGGTCTCATGACTATGTAAACCAATCTGAGATCAGCTCCCCCAGTTGAAGAGATTTTATCATGGGCCTCTTGCATATAGTTCTCTAAATACAGGGCAGTCAAAGTCTGAACTGGTATCCATCCAATCATCATCTGCCATCACCTTATCATTACAGTACATTATGTTTCTTTCTCTGTCATAGAGGCAGAATGTACTGAATGTGCAGTATTAAGGGCTCTCTGTCTCCATGTCTCCTGACCTGAAAAAGCTTTTAACAAATTGCTCTGTCTCTGACAGGAAATACAGTATTTTTACTTATTATAGTTTTAGTCACACACAAGACTGCAATCCGAAGTCCATGTGGTTGAAGCCTCATGACACACCCTTGCTCCCCTCATATGCAGACACACCCTGAAAGATTTTAGTGACAGCGAAAGTTGTATCCAACAGTTTCAGAGTGCTGCATCTTTAAGTCGAGCCATAAAGTTTTTATCGGGGAAAAATATGCCACTGATGCCAGTGGTGTTAAAATGATTATTGCAGATTGTTGTAGAGTAAAATCATTTTCATGCTGTTGCAAATGAGGAAATTGCCTTCATAAGTTATACATTTGTCATTTTCAATGTGAAGTGTATGTAGGCATTACATGGAATTGTTTGCACTGCGCAAATAGTGGGTTAAATATTCAACCTGACTGTGAGCTCTAATGCTGTGTGGTGATTGCAAGTCACTCTTTCTTGCTGTAGGTGTCGGGTTAGCATGAGGGACTTCCCCTAAAATAGCTGCTGCATAGAAGTCTTGCTGAACTGGCAACCCTGGCCAATCTAGGCACACTGCAGGCAGGGGTCACCTTTTCAGTCAGGGGGAAAACAAGGAGAGGACAGTGACATCAGGCAGTATGAGCACCAAAGTGTTAAAGTGTCATAGGACATGTGTTGTCTGTCACACCCTGGCCCTTGCATCCTTCCTGATGGTCTTGACTTCTCATTTTCTAGAAGGACTTACTTTCTATGAACTACTGCAGATATAGACTCTCCATCATCCCTTTCTGTTACCATTCTGTTTTTCTTCAGCCTAACCCGTCTCCTGCTCTTTCCCCCTCCCTTTCCTTTCCCTTTTCTCCCTTTCTTCTCCCTCACCCACCAGCACCCTCCCTTGTCCATCAAAGGGGGAAAGGGTAAAAATAGCAGCCTGACATGAACTGAGGTGTAAATGGGGGTGAAAGGTGCTTGGTGGGGGGTCTAGTATTTGTCAGCCTCATTGTACCCAGGGGGATTAAGATTTTGAAACTGGGTTTAACTTATTTCAATTGATGAACCATATGTCTCGTCTCTTGCCCTTGGTCATATGCTAATGAAAACAAAATGTTTTGTGTGTGATTTAGTGCTCCAACAGGCTAGGTTTTGGCTTATGACCCACAATTTAAGAAACGCTCGTGTAAGGAATGGAGTGGTGCCTTAACACATTGTTATTACTTACTATGTAACCAACAGAAGCTATTGACAGATTGTCAGACAGCTTGTACATGGGATGGTATGTCCTTGTTGTCATGACATATGAAATGCCCTAGAGAACTATAGGTAGAATGGCACAGAAAGATGCCCTCCACCCTACTTGCTAAATATGAACACAATGGATATGAAACGGCTGAATGAAACCTCAAAAAAGTATTTACTTAACCAAACCCTAAAGTCAATTTCCAAGCAATGGAGCAGTAAAAGTCCAACTATAGGCCTGTAGAGTAATGCTCGTATATAACTTCCCTCCCCTCTGATTCCTGTTTGAGCTGAAAGGTGGTGATGATTTAAAACCTATTTGAGTTGTAGCAGCTGATACTGGGAGGCACCAGTGGGGTAGGAGCTGTCCTATTTCTTTGTCCTTTTGGCAGAGAAGCAGACTGAGGTCAACTCTCTCTGTCAGAAGACTGAGTCTACTGTGAAAGAGAATGCAGAGATGACCTCTGCCCTGTCTGCCATGTGCGCCACCCAGCTGAAAGACAGAGAGGAGATGGAGAAAACAGTGAGGCAGGCAGAGGCAGGGGTGATGGCAACCTGTCGAGATAACAGTGTACAACTCTCAGGATGGCCATCATCGACTGCTTGATGGAGAAACAAAAGGAATGGGCCCATGTGAAATATGAGTTTGAAGCTCAGATAATACATGAGCATGAGACCTGGACAAAAGAGGAGAACCTTCAAGAGAGATTGAAGGAGGTTGAAGAAACCATCATGACCAAATTGACAGTGAAGAAGGCTGAAACAATTTTTCAGTATTTTCAGGAAGAAGAAGGTTCAGTAGGAGCTGAGCGACAATGTTTTGTTGTGCAGGGAGCCATACTACTTTGTATGGAGAGACATTATTGCCAGCAGTCATTTCACTGGAATCACATATGTTTTTAATTTGTCATGCTCATTATGAACCATTGTTTGAAAAATTGATTAAATTCAAAAATTTTATTTGTAAAATAATTTGAAATTCACTGATAAGATTGAAATTGAATGGAAGAATTATTGAACTTCAGGATCAGTTTTCTGACACATTCAGGAATTTCAACTGGAGTGTCAGCTGGCACGCTCCACCTCCTCCAAGGCTGCTGACAATGACCCCACCCGTATATTTGAGATTATTCTTAAATGTTCACTTCAATACTTGTCTCAATCAATTTAAACCCATTGTATTCAATTTTAAATAGTGCCTTTCAAAATCATTTATTACATTAATTGTTTTGAATTCATAAGTTCATTATGAGCAGAAAAAAATCTTAAACCACACTGATCTCTCTCCATACAGCTGCTAAAGGTTGCAAGCTCCATCTGAAAACCAGTCAGCCAGTCAGTCAGCCAGTATCTTTTCCAACCAGTCAAACAACCCATCAGCCAATGTCTCCTCCAACTAGTCAACCAACCAATCAGTCTGTCACCATCTCCTCCAAGCAGTCTGCCAACCAACTGCTCAACCACTTGTCTCCTCTAAGCAGTCATTGTGTCGTATTTTATGATGCAAACAGGCAGGCAGTCAGCTAGCAAACCAGTCAGCTAACTGCTGAGCCTCTGTCTACTCCAACCAGCAAGTCGACCAGTCAGACAGTGTATACTGCAAACAGGCAGGCACTCAATGAGCTAACCAACCCGCAAATCAGCTAGCTAGAAAGTAGAAAGTCAACATAACACAGAGCAGACACGTGGGAGAACAACACTGTAAAAAGTGTCAGAGGCTGATCTGTCAACAAGCAGGGGTTAAAATAGGTTAAATAGCCTGATGCTTCACCACTGTAAAAAATGAAGTGTAAAACAGCCATCGCTGTTTCATACGTCAGCGAACTAATTTGCCTGATCTTCTCAGGTCTTTGGACAAGGGGCAAGATCAAAGTCATCATGGAAAAGCCCTCTAATCCCCTACAAGGAGTTGTGGCACAAAGCAATAACAATCTACTTTATATAGACATTGTGTCCCCACACATGCCTGGCACAGATCTGCCCTGTACTGACTGCACTGCACTAGTTTAAAATGCATAGCTCTGCTCTGAACTCCATCCTCCATTTTAGTCCCTGCAGTGTGTTTTCATTACAAACTGTCACATGAGAACCAGTGACACATGAGAACCTATGACAGCTGCAGCAAATCTTTTTTATTTTTCCCTTTGACTCTCTGCTTCCACCTTATGGTAGAGATGCAAAATAACACTTTTTGATATTATGCCATTATAGTTCCACATATAAACTACTTTTAATTTGTTGATAGATACAGTTTCCAGGGGAGTTTTGCCATTTATTAAACAACCTAGCACTTCACTTTAGCTGGTCTCACAGCTCTGTCTTTTAGTGTAACTACAAGAGAACTGTGAGTTCTTTATCTGTCTTTGACCTTCTGATGTTCTTCACTTCCCTTGTCTTCATTCACCTTTTCCCCGTACTCTCTTCCAGCGTGAATGTATCTCCGTCCATGTGGGCCAGGCTGGCGTCCAGATGGGGAATACCTGCTGGGAACTGTATTGTCTGGAGCACGGCATCCAGCCGGACGGCCAGATGCCCAGCCACAAGCCTGTAGGAGGCCACGACGACTCCTTCACCACCTTCTTCAGTGAGACCGGGGCTGGGAAATATGTCCCCAGAGCAATCTTTGTTGACCTGGAACCCACTGTCATTGGTCAGTAGTTGTACCCTATGTATGTGTTCGGAGGTATCATCAGTGAGCAGTTTGAGGGAGTGCTGTTATCTTCGATAGTGGCACAGACTATCCATATACAATGTATGACCAAACAAGAGACTATCTTAAAATTAAGAGAGAATGACGAAATTCCAGCAATCCAGTCCGCCTTGTCAAATGAAACAGCCCACCATACTGGTCAATAGCCTAAACATGATAGAATATAATTCATGCTAAACACAGTTTTGAGGTGAAAACTTTGTAACATATAATTTGCAGGAAATTAGGTCAGAACATAGATTATATTATTATATTTAATATATAGATTATATTTTTGAAGCTAAATGCTGGGTTTTGCATGAATTTGACCAGCTCTGAAACTTGCATAAGAATGAACAATTTCAGCAAAGAATGAAATGTACTGTTTGCAAGAATCTGATATGACAACAACTTTGAGTATAATGTTTTTGAAATATGTTTCATTGTATAGTGTGCTTAAATGTCGATATATTGATCATTAGTTGACAGTTACAGTTACAGTTGGCATTTAGCAGACGCTTTTATCCAAAGCGACATACACATGATATTTCAATACAACACAAGCAAGGTACTACTCCTAAGTTGACGTGATAAAGTTGATATGATAAAGCTAAAAGACAGGAAAGCAAATGACACAAGGTGAATACCAAGTATGTTTTTAGGAGACACAGCAGTATATGCCAATGGGAGGCTAACATTATTGTCTTGTTTTAAAGTGAATTTGTGTGCCTATGTAATATGAATTCTTTCTCAACTAATTGCACTTACTATTACAGATAAATGAGTTTTCTCAATTCTTGGCTTTTGTCTTCAATTTTCCAGATGAGGTGCGTACAGGAACTTACCGCCAGCTCTTCCACCCTGAGCAGCTGATCTCAGGAAAGGAGGATGCAGCCAACAACTATGCCCGTGGACACTACACCATTGGCAAAGAGATCATTGACTCTGTCCTTGACAGGATCCGCAAACTGGTGAGATCCAAGTTTTACAAATATCTTCGCATACTTAAATATTTGGGCACTTTGCATTTGCAGCATGATGGGTATTCAGTGCTGCAATACATTGCCCTTTACTTTTATGTCATAATCAATACACAACAGTAACAACTCTGCATTATGGTTTGGAATCACATAAAACAACACAATACTTGTGCTTCCCACATTCTTTATTGTCAGTTTTTGTAATTGTTTCTCTGTATCTGTAGGCTGATCAGTGTACTGGTCTCCAAGGCTTCCTGGTCTTCCATTCTTTTGGTGGAGGCACTGGCTCTGGTTTCACATCTCTACTGATGGAGAGACTCTCTGTCGACTTCGGCAAGAAGTCCAAGCTGGAGTTTGCCATCTACCCAGCCCCACAGGTGTCCACAGCTGTAGTGGAGCCCTACAACTCCATCCTGACCACCCATACCACCTTGGAGCACTCTGACTGTGCCTTCATGGTGGACAACGAGGCCATCTACGACATCTGCCGCAGGAACCTTGACATTGAGCGCCCATCTTACACTAACCTAAACCGCCTCATCAGTCAGATCGTCTCCTCCATCACTGCCTCACTTCGCTTTGATGGAGCCCTGAATGTTGACCTGACAGAGTTCCAGACCAACTTGGTGCCCTACCCCCGTATCCACTTCCCTCTGGCCACCTACGCCCCGGTCATCTCTGCTGAGAAAGCCTATCATGAGCAGCTGTCAGTTGCTGACATCACCAACGCCTGCTTTGAGCCAGCAAACCAGATGGTGAAGTGTGATCCTCGTCACGGTAAATACATGGCCTGCTGTCTGCTGTACCGTGGTGACGTGGTGCCCAAAGATGTCAACTCTGCTATCGCAGCAATCAAGACCAAGCGCGCCATCCAGTTTGTGGACTGGTGTCCCACAGGCTTCAAGGTGGGCATCAACTACCAGCCTCCTACTGTGGTTCCTGGAGGAGACCTGGCCAAGGTGCAGAGGGCTGTGTGCATGCTGAGCAACACCACAGCCATCGCTGAGGCCTGGGCCCGTCTGGACCACAAGTTTGACCTCATGTACGCCAAGAGGGCCTTCGTCCACTGGTATGTAGGAGAGGGCATGGAGGAAGGAGAGTTCTCTGAGGCCAGAGAAGACATGGCTGCCCTGGAGAAGGATTATGAAGAGGTGGGCACTGACAGCATGGGAGAAGACGATGAAGGACAAGAGTACTGACTCGCATGAAGGCCAATACTTATTTAGCTAGAGTTAAATATCTATTGGTGGCAGAATTTATGGTGAACTAAATTAGATTTTTGTAGTATGACAGTCAGAAAATAAACCATTAATTGACCAGTGTAAACATTCTTATCATCATCATCATCATCAACAAAGATCTCACAGTCCTGTCTGGTTTTGTGTTCTTTTTGTTGTTTTCTGTATTTTGGTTTTCTCTGCCTGCTCTCTGTCCCTCCTGTGTTTCCGTAACCCTGCCTAGCCTGCCTTTACCTGCACACCTGCCCTGTTGTAGACTTGTCTGCCTTACCCTGTGTTTGGCCTTCCCCTTTTGTCCTCCCAGCCAATAGTCTTGTTTCCCTCCAGTTTTGGTTCCTGCTCACACACCTGTACCTTGACCCCTGGTTACCTCTCCCAATGTGTGTGTGTATATATATATATGGAAGTTTCCTGTGTTCCCTGCCAGTTCGTTGTCTTTGGTTCCTGTTTTGTTCCTGCTGTTTTGCCTTGTTGGACTCCTGACAATTATTATAAAAGGCTATTCCTAGTATCTGCATGCCTTGGTCTCTGAATTTGGGTCTACTTGCCTGCTCCACTGTGACAGGAGGTAAAATTTAGCATTGGGATATAAACAAACAAACTCAGAGTCACTCACAGTCATTTCTCAACGCAGGCAGTCTGTTTCAACTGAAAGTACATTTGGCACTCAGGGACACATTCAATGTTTTTGTTTAAGGCCCTATCCATAATCCAAGCACAAAAAAAAATGGACAGCCCCCTACTAAACTGTACAGCTTAATATTTTATTAATTCATTCTCATTATGTGTGCAAAGTTTGAAAACACTGGGAAAATACTGAACTTTATTTTGTGCTCAGAAACTATAAAAACTCTATAAAAACTTCCACTGCATTTGGGATCAATGCTAAAACGTACATGGTCACATGTCTTGCTTTGGAGACCATTTTCTACTGCATTATGAAACTGACAGAAACCTAACACCAGATCCTCTCAGTTGTGCCCCTCCCCCTGCCATTCTCTCCCTGGTGGAATGTAAGTTATGAAAGAGCTCCTATGTCAGTTTCTACATACCATTCAGCTGTGACTCTATGAGCGCAAGAAAGAGAGAGAATAACTGACTCATTGACTGCTGGTGTTTGTGTGTCTCCCCATATTCAGATAATGGTCTGCAACAACAATAGGCACCCTGTTATCCATGACTCACAGCTCTGTGATCCTAAGGGGGGGTTATTGTAGCTAGGGTTGGCTGTTCAAGCAGAACGCTGCTCAGCCAATATCTTAAAAGTTGTTTTAATGGTTTATCTCTTCACTGATATAGTCACTGCCAGTATTTCACTGTATATGATGAATTAGTTAATTATAATGAAATGCTATATTATGCTATCCTGTTTCATGCATTTTTGTCATCTCATATTGTTTGTAAGGACTGTAATTGATCACTCATACTAAAAACAACACGTCTGATGATACTGAATAAAGAACTTCATAGATATTTTCACAGCCTGTTCTTGACAGGTCTATCCTGTGACAATACTGCCATTTAATGTTTTAATGCAAATAACTGGGCAGACTGTAAGCATAGCATTGAACATGTGGGTGCGGGTGCATACACAGACAAAGCATTATCACTCCCCCAACAGTCAACAGTCCTTGAAGAGTATGTTGAAAAATGCTAGCCTGTCTACAAAGGGGTGTGAATATTACATTTGCTTTTGGCAAATCCCCCTATTTAGTACTTCCTTGGCTTAAGCTTTGTATGCAATTAAACCAGTTCACAGTCTATAGATAGCTTCACTGCAATTACAGATAGAAACAGAGTGAGGGAGAGGGAGAAAGAGGGAGATAATAAGGCAGAGAGAGAGGGAGGGTAAGAGTGAAAATGAAAGAGACTCATTTGTACATGGATTTAGAGCTGTAGAGGTTCATGTTGAAAGACGAACAGAGGAAGGGGAGATAACATCGCAGACAGTATTAGGGACGGCCCTCTTTTTTAAACTGCTGTCAGCTGTTCGTTCCCGCCAATGAGTTATGCAGCTGCTGGCTGTGGTTTCCTGCCTGGCCCCTCTGCGTCCCTGCCTATATAAGCCCTGACTCTCCCTCTCTTCCGCACTTCTGCCTTCTCTCTGAATCCTCAACGTCAGTCGAAGGACAAGCAGACAAAATGGTGAGTAACTGTTTGGCTGATGACGTAGCCTTGAAAAAATCCCATTCTCTCTTTCTTTCAGTCAGGCTCTCATTTTGTCTCAGTTTATTAGTATTAGATGGATTAAAAAAGCTAAGCCTCTTTAATGCTCAAAAGATCTCAGTTGTAAGGTTAAAGACTGCTGGCACAGAAACTGTTTATTCTTTTATATAATGGTAATTATGATGGTAATTATGAACTCAATGTTAATTAAGAAAGTGTGAGCACCTATCGAGAATTCAAGTGAGATGCTATGAGATGGTTATATGCAACTATATATTTCCAAGTAATTTCTGCACTATTAGACAATCTGGGTCAGATGAGTTTCTGAACTAGTCTGCTTTGTCATTTTAGTACTTCTCTGGTATCCTACAGTATCCAGAATGTGGGAAACACAACTAACTCAAGGGAAAAATAAACACTTGGAGTCTAAATAATTTTTTTGTTGAGGAGTTATAGTGATCTTGACACTAAGAGGGAATGATTGTCGTAATCGTGGCAGTGGGGGGATGGATAGAAAGAACAGAGAGAAGAGGAGTGGTCTGGGCTGGCCAGTATGAGTTGTTGGCAGCCATTTTGCAGCTGTTAGGGGTTTTTTCGTTTGAGAGAGAGAGAAAGGGAGAGAGACATCTCTGAGTGTTACACAGCACTATGCAGCTGGACAGGATGGGGGAGGAGAGAGAGACGAAGGGGAGGAGAGGAGGAAAGGGGGGAGGTGCAGGATGGAAAAGAGAGGGAAGGTTTTCCCATCATGTTGAGGCAGGGCCTTCCTGTCTGTGACATACTGCCTTAGTTACAGTATGTTCCACTTCTTTTGAAAGCCGTAAAACTGCCTCGAGAATTAGCAGGAGAGACTCTCACAAGTGCATTTCCTCTTAAGCAGCACTTCCTGCCTGTACACTTTCGACTTTACTGTAGCAGGCCATTGTGCAGTCTCTACTCTCTAAGGGACTGCCTGTATAAACTGCATTCCACTATTGACAAAATACGGGCCTGCTTATATGAATCACAAGCAGATGTAGTTTAAACATTCTGTTTTGCCACACATTGTTTGGAAGTCAGCGTCTGTTTGCAAAGATATTTAGAGCTAAGTTATTTCCTCTCTGAATTCAGTGGAAAGGCATCATACCAAAGATGGCAACTAGACATTAAGGCCAATCCAAACATAGACAAAGGGAAGTCAGTCTGTCTTTCATTTGGTAAACAGTTGGGGGAAGAACATAGCTAGCCTAGAGCACTCACTGATTATGAAAGTCACAAGGTATTTTTGGCATTCCTTTATCCTTTTTTAAACAACAAAAGACATGAAACAACTCACCGCAGAACATCTTTGTGAGCTGACCCATAGCCATTGTAGAAATTCATCATTGTACATGTGCAATTCAAGGTTGCGGAAAGAATTTCTAAGCAACCACGCTTGGGGGTGAAGCAATACTACTGCAACATTATATCTGTACAGTAAATGTGTGCGATTATAGGATTTAGGCTGTAGCTGTCAGACTTCTTTGTCTTTACTTACCCTCTTTTATTGTTCTTCCTCTTTTTCAGCGTGAGTGTATTTCTATGCACGTCGGCCAAGCCGGAGCCCAGATGGGCAATGCATGCTGGGAGCTGTACTGTCTGGAGCATGGGATCCAGCCAGATGGACAGATGCCCAGTGATAAGACTATTGGAGGAGGAGACGACTCCTTCAACACCTTCTTCAGCGAGACAGGGGCAGGAAAGCATGTTCCCAGAGCCATCTTTGTCGACCTGGAACCCACTGTGATTGGTCAGTAGTTAAAAATTAACCAGTCCTTTGCAGCCATTTGATGTCATAACTTTTATCTATGGCCATTATGGAATGACCATTTTATGCCCCTCACAGTGCATATTTTGTTACTTTGACTGAGAATGGTGTAAAGGTTAAAACAGTACACCTTCATTTGAATGTTTAATTCTATACTAATGATGTTAAAATGCATAAATGATTCATAAGAGTAGATATAATTTAATAAACACACATGAATTGATCAAAACCATATATACAGATAATACCACTTTTCTTCTTCAGCCTAGAGCCACGTATAACAGTAGTTTAATACAGTTTTGCCTTGAGCAATTTTAAACATTGGGAACACATGACACACATGAACATTCTTCTTAACTTTTCCCCTCAATTGTTCCTTTCACAGATGAAGTGCGTACAGGAACCTACCGGCAGCTGTTCCATCCTGAGCAGCTGATTACAGGAAAGGAGGATGCAGCCAACAACTACGCCCGTGGTCACTATACCATTGGCAAGGAGATCATTGATCTTGTCCTAGACAGGACTCGCAAACTGGTAAGGGTTCTATTACCTTAGTAAGTTAGTTTAATATACCTCAATTTAAAGGGCACTTAGCATTTTTAAAGCCCTATTATTTGCATAATAAGATGTCTTCAGACTCTGCCACTTCTTTAGTCTAGGCAAAACCAGTAGAAAAGGGGGCATCCCAGTATGAAGGAGGTAGTTTCACACACCACTGACTTGGGCAAGGATCGTTAACAAACACTAGTGGAAATTGTCCTGCAACTAATTCCCCAGACACTAAAAGACTGCTGACCCAAAACATTTTGGATAATGTTGTATGAACTTGTCAAATACTACTCTTCATTGCAAATAGAAAATGCTGGCATTTCTATAAGCAGCTAAGATAGATATGAAATGAAAACAAAAAATAACAGTTGACATTTCATGGAATGGTTTCATACTTAGTTTAACGGTTTTGTCGGATGGCTTTAAATGAATAAAGGCAATCACATTTTTTTGTTTTGTACTTTTTCCAGGCTGACCAGTGCACTGGCCTCCAGGGGTTCCTCATCTTCCACAGCTTTGGTGGTGGCAC
>OMKZ01054736.1:7709-19042 GCA_900302535.1 Neoniphon sammara | reverse complement strand
GTAGTCCAGGCGGGAAGTGACAAGGCTGTGTACAAGGATGGCGGCAGTATGGGGGGTAAGGGAGGGGCGGAGGCGATTAATGTTTCGTAGATGCAGTACATCAGTTACATCAAATAGAAAATATCTACATGTCTTGTGCATCATTTTATACACATTTTCCTGTAATTCGCCCTTACTACCTGGCCGTATCTTCGGTAGATTCATCACCACCGTGTAACCAAGCTTTGTTCAAACCCACAGAACTTTATTGTAAATTCTAGTGAAGATGCCAAGGTTTCCAAAGATCCCAAATCTGTCCTGCTGAATTCCAGGGAAAAGTGTTTAAAATGATGCACAAGACATGTAGATATTTTCTATTTGATGTAATGCTGCAGCCATAAAGAAATGGCATCTTGGCTCTGAATATTTTATTCAGTGTAAGTGTGATGTAGCTTTAATGTAGCAAAGCGTATTTGCCTAAATGTTCATTCATTCATGTTCAAATTTTCATCAGAATTTCCTTCAACAACTTTTAATGGCTTGTAGCAACAGATAATTTGTAATAACTTGTCAAATATAACAAAATGGCTCTGTAAGTCAATTAAAGATGTATTAAAACATGCTAAAGTAGCACATATATGGATAAAAATATTGCATTAACACATTAACTGATTATAACATTATAAGGAGTGCATTATATTTTTTACTGATGATGCAATAATCATATATATATATATCACATCATCAATTAGCAATGTTAAACACACCTTATCACTGGTTAATTTAATGCACTGCTGTTATAATACCCAGCAATTTATTACATTAACAAGTTTTATTACATTTTTAACCCATCATTCGGGACATGTTACTGCACTTTCACAAGTTATTGCTTCATCGGCTGGTTATCACATAAGCAGTTGCTACATGGCTGCACATCCTCTTTTCTCCCCAAGTTACACTTTAAACTGTTTCTTGTGTTGAAATCTCATTACGCAAATAAGACAACAGCTGTTTCTGCCTAATAGTGCCTAATTGTCACACCGATTCAGTTTTACATTGCACATTATTGTAAAAGGTCATTTAATGATACTGACCTTTGAGTGCGACTAACATTCAAGGTATTTAGCAGCACACTTGTTTGACCTAGGCCTACATTTGATATACTGTATTGATAGAGTGATGCAGTGGCATTTCAAAGATTTCTACACACTCTCTCTTCTTCTCTCACAGTGCCAAGTGGCAGTGTATGAATCCTTTGACTACTTTGAGCGTGTGGAGACCAAAGGCAGCGGATGAGGATCTCCACAGCAAAATCTTCTGTTGTCTCCTTTTTTCTACTTGTACATACCTTTATTTTCTATCACTTTTAATTTCATATGTAAATGACTATATGGCTATAAATAAACTCTATTTTTCCATAAACAAAGCAAGTGACTGTCTTTGTGGTCTTGAATTCATTTCAGTGAGGCCAGCGTGTGACGGCTTGAGGTTTTGTATTAAACAGACACAGGGCCATGAAAATGAACACAAATGGCGGCTTTCGCGTGACTCGATCGTCCTATCACCAGATCAGTGAGACAAGCCTGTGGCAGCTTTTCAGTGAGTTCACATGTATTGATTTCAGGTTTCACAATAACGTCAGAGGATGACACGGACGCTGAGTGGAAACTGTGGTCTTAAGGCCGCGCAACATAATAGGTCAGTGACAGGAAATGGAAACAGTGCATGCGATGGTCGAAGTTGGTTTCTCCCAGGCTTCTTCATCTGCAAGTTCAACACACAAGGTGCTCAGAACTCATGTAGAGTGTCTCTGACAGAAAATGCTGCTTACTGTGAATACATTTGTTGAGCCAAGAAAGTCTCATAAATGTTTTTTTTGAAATGAAGCACAGATTACATGTTGTGCTTACTTGCTTGTTTCACACTGGTATAAATTCTTCAAGCAGCGTAAAACGTATACTTGCACATCAAAAATATGATTTTTATTTGATTAAGGCAATAATGCCAGTAAAGCTGAGTTTGTACGGAGTTACATTAAGGGCTGATTCTTCCCAGTATCTGTCCTGCACAGCTGGTGGCACTGGTGAGTTATTCTGTCTACCAGGGTGTATACCTAGATTACATGTTACGCAACCACCAACATCAGGTTCTTGCAGAAGTACACAGGCTTTGTTTTGTTTTTTTTTGTTTTTTTACACATTTGGCTATAAATTGAAGTTTATCCAGTGCAAAACATCACACATCCTCATCCAAAAATGCCTGCATGCCTGTAATGGACCTTTTTCACAGCAGGCATTTTGACATGAAGTAGCGTAAACACAGGTGTTACTAATGACATTAATGAAGGTTCTGTTCCATTTAAGTGTAGCTTTCCAGTGAGCCAGCATGAACAATAGCAGGACCCTGGCTCTGTTAGACCTAAATGGAACAGAACCTTCGTTAATATCATTAGTAACACCTGTGTTTACCTGCTATTTCATGTCAGAATACCTGCTTTGAAAAAAGGCCTATTGCTTTGGTTAACTCTGATCGTGGAGTGTATGTTAAATAGCCTACTACAGACATAATTTAAATGCATTTAAATGTAGTTATGACTAACTGAATGGAGTCTTTTCATTTAAGGAAAGCAAATTACAGGCAACCAACAAACAAGGTTTTATTCTAAAAAGTTTGTTGTAACGTTTCTGTTACAGTGTGAACAGGAGTGAACACTTCTAGTAGGAGGAATACATTATTTACAGCTGAAGTTTGGGCAGACTTCAACAAAGGCCAAAGATAGAAATTAGAAAAAGATTTTGTTGTTGTTCTTGCTGTTGTTTGTGTCATTTGATAAGTGTAAAGCCCAGTAAAGACAAAAAAATGCCTCTACCAAGAATGGCGACATCAAAGAGTGTCGGGCGAATGTTGTGCTGCCTGTCAGGCTCTATGTGGCTATGTTTGGACTGAATCAACAAGTTAAAAAAAAATGTCAGAGTTTTCTACATTTCCATAGCAACAGATGTAAGCCGGTCAGCACACGGTAACGCTGGGGTCAGCCTGTTTCCACTAACTCAAAAAAATGACTTTCTTCATATTCCACTGCACGTCAAAGCAAAGGAATAAAGCAAGAACAGGTGAGAACTAGTTTGATTTAACTCAGTTAACTTTCTCTGTTGGGAGTGTTTGGGTGTGTTGTTGACAGCATTCTGAACATTCTGTTGCTGCTATTTAATGTTTGCCTGTTGTTTGAATTAGCTGGGAGTTGTATAGACATGGCACGAAGGGCTTAAATGGGACAGACAGTGGTTATAGATGTCAAAATGACAATTCTACACTGATCTCATGAGAACAAACACACTTAACTCCTCACTTGTATGACTGCACACCCACTATATGACCTGAGGAAGGTGTTAACCACTAATCTATGTGACTGTTCCTGTGTCACACAATCATACAGTCTCCTCTGCAGGCATGCAAAACTATGAACAAATGAATTAACTCCACTATCTGAACTGAATCCTCAGAGTGGTAGAATATCTACATTCAGGACTTTCAGTTCACACACACCGCACCATGTAACTGCAGCCATCGTAGAGCTACCGCTTTTTAAACAGGTGTGTGTACTGCCAGTACTCTCTTGTCCCAAGATAAACAGTGCGGAAAATCTTGCAGTATTACAGTAAAGATGCAGACTGTGGGAACCTTTATGCTGGTTCGCATTGTGTTGATCTGTTGCAGACAGAGCAGTGCTGCTCTTGAGCTCTGTGGTCAGATAAATGCTCTCAGTGAATGGAGCGCTTTTTTAAGGAAACCAGGCCAGGGTACTAAAGAGAACACACACATGCACTTAGACATAGATATAGACGCAGACATACAGACACACACACTTTCACACACATTGCTACTTGAAGTTTTCATAGCTTTGCTCTTGTAGTTCATGCCCAGTATTTCCCAGTAGTTTCCCAGTGGTTCAATGATATAATGGGGATTTCAGTATTTTTTTACCCCCCACCCAGCGCGTCTGGGGAGTACTGCACTCTGGAGCCACTCCATGCAAAGGGGTTGCCAGATTTTCTCGTCGTAAGTGCATTTGTGTAGAGCTACGGTCAAGGTCAAATGAAGGAGGGGGTGGTGGGCCAAGGCCGCGTCATACGTCATGCATGTCTGACCCCAAACATAGCTGCACGCTCTGGAACTTGGACAAAGTTTCAGACAAACAAAAAATGTGCAACAGTTACGATGGGCAACAATTTTTATTTCATTTTCTGAAAACTGTAGAAGTTGTTAACAAAATATTGGGTCCTCCGTCAATAGGGATCGTTTATCATCGTTTTTACACCAAATCTCCTGTTGGCCTACCGCCTACTGACAAGCTACGAACTGGCAACCTGCTACGGAGAGAGACGTGGTTGCAACGCTGTAAAGCTACTGGCTCAGTGGCGCTGTTGCTGCTACTGATGAAAACAAAGGACTCATTTTGGACCTGACAAAATTATTAAATTGATAAAAATCGTAGTATATATATATTTTGTGGGAAAATAAATACTCTTATTCTGTACCTGTCGGGACGCTCTAGTGATGTATTATTTGTTAAAAATTCTTCGTTTTCATGAAAAAGTTGTACCTAGCACCTTTAATCTGAATGATTGCATTTCTGCTTCGGTTAACAAGAACTTGTAAATTCAGTTTTGAAACCAATCAAAACTCTACATTACATGACTAATGCTGCAAGTGGGCACCTTGTATACTTTGTGGCATTGTGAGGCTGAGCCCACACCCAAAATCCTAGCCAACACCCAAAATCATAACACATAAACTGGCTTTACCTGACTCTTCCACAGTCATGCCACATCCATAATCTGTTTTTTCTCCTTAAAGCCAAACCCAACCTTCCAAAGATGGTTATAAAAGGATGTGTCTCTCTTCATTCTTCACTTCTCGCACAGCCCTGTTGACCAGCCAGCGTTGGCCTTCGATCTTTGTCTTTACCTGTGAGACCAACTGCTCCAGCAGCCACCATGAGTCAGCAGAACATGCGGGATACATTGGAGGAGGCTTTCAAAACTCATGCTGCAGCGGAAGGTGATAAAAAAACATTAACCAAAGCTGAGTTGAAGAGTCTGTTAGAAGAACCTGCCCAGGTACTGTACACAGCTAGGAATGGATAATGTGCTGACGTATGTGGTAAAAGATTGAGGCCTGTTTCATTGTGCTTGGGTGTAAGGCTGTATTTTAAGTGCTTACTTGATAATGTAGAGAATCCCAACCAAAATGCGATCTCAGATGTTTGAACAGAAGAGAAACAAGTCTTTTGTTGTTGATTTTGTGTCTCTTCAACTGCTGGTCTTTGAGTTGTGGTTTACCAGTAATATGCAGTAATATTCTTTCTGTTTTGTTCTCCTGTGCAGAAATCACTACCTCCTGGTTGTGTGGAATATCTCTTCAAGGAACTGGATGGGAATGGAGATGATGAGCTCACCCTTGAGGAGTTTATGTCCTTTTTCGACAGGATTTACTCACAAGGTCAAGTGCAGAGGCAGAAGCAGTGTTCATGAGGAGTACAACTGCACCCAAGGGTGGGGCCAGATGACTGCAGCTCGTCTTTGTTTGATTTGAGTGCAGTAAAATAACAATGGAAAATAAATAAATATATTAAAAAAAAACAGTGACTGTTTGCTGTTTGGTTATTATGTTGTATGTAGCCAGTGTAAAATCAGATGAAACTTTTATGATCATCATATTCATCCTGATGAAACTGCATTGTTGCAGCAGGACACATTAATAGGATACAGCAAAGTAAATTGATTATGAATAAAAATGAAAGCAAATTGGCAGTTTTCACTTCAAAAGTGGTTATAAATATATATGCATTAAAATGATATAGTGTATTTAGTATATATAACACTAGAACAAGTTAAGAAGGAAGGTGTAGATGGAAAGCATGAAAAAGAGAACTGTGAGTGTTAAAATTAATAATTGTGGAACATACCAGGACAAAGGAAAATGAAAAAAACATACTAACAAAAACATACTACCTCCACCTAAAACATACAATCAAAAAATATAACAAAATAAGAATTGTATACTATTAATTATAACTACAAAAAAAAAATGTCCAATCTGCAAATGAGGAGGACATGAGGACATGAAGGAAGCAAAATAATTGGGCTTTGCTTTTGCCTGCCACTGTGGTGAAGGATACAGGCCACACAGATTACGGCAGAAGTGCATACTGTACTTTGTCCTCTCATTCTTCTCACTGTTGTCAGGTGAAAACCTCATAACTACATTTTTTGGTGGTGTTTATGTTTTAACAACAGATGAATTTTCAACTTTAGTTAAGGGATTATATGTTTCATCTGTGGGTTGTAACTTTCTCACAACCCTTCTGGATAAAAACAAGACTATTTGTCTTAGTTTGACATTTTGCAGATACGAGGTTTTCTCTTGACTTTGACAACTACTGATAACTGTCAGTCCCATTGTGGGTAATAGTTTGATGTGCTGTTGATGCTGTGCACAACTGAGAACGTCCCGCCCTGCTAGAGATGCAGAAGAGGAGAGGTGGGACTTGAGACTTTATATCTGATGCAACAATGCAACAGTCACATCAGCGGCCCGCAGCTTCACAGTTTTGCCAACATCCTTTCTGTCACCTCCAGAGCTTAAAGTTCCACCAGAACCTGTGCATCACAAGAACAGAACCGGAACGAAAGCACCACAAATCAAGCAGAGGGGAAATCATGACTCACACACAAGCTCTGCACCGGAGACCGGAGTTCCAGATCAAGCCTGTGTGTGCTTGATTAGTCTGTGGTGGCTGGCATTGAATTCAAAGATGTTGGAACAGTATTTGGCCTAGGTGGCACCGGCGCACCCACACTGTGCACTGGTCCACCCACCCAGGCATAATGAAAATATATATAGATATTTTTTGTGAAAAATTATTGATTGATTTATTCATTATTCACAAAACCACCTCATGAAACCACCACATGCGTCCTTCATTCATTTCTGTTTACATCTAGTGCGACATGCAAAAAATTGTTTATGACATTATGACAGAAAAAGATACTACTACTACCATTTGTGGGGAAACTGACCTCAGAGTATTCAGTACATTGCAACACATCCATGGGCTCATAACTGCCAAACCAGGGGAAGAACCTCTGGAAAGTGGGAGTTAACATGGAAGAAATTCAAAGTAAATCGCACCTTGTGGGCCTGTCATGCCACCGACAGCTTGCAGAACTCATTAGCAATAATTGAAAAGTGGAAAGCTGCGGTCAGTGCTGAACGTCATGCCTATGTTGTACATTAAAAAAATAAAAAATAAAAAAGTTGTACATTAAAAACAAAAAATCTCAATTTCCATAACTCAGTGCTGTAGCCATTGTACACTGGTTGGTTTTTCTTCGTTATGTTTACTGGTCCGGTGTGGGTGCATAGTCTTTGGACTATGATGAGAAAATTTCTGTATTCAACGGCAGGCAATTGTGCTTTGTGCTGTAGGCAATGAAAACAACAAAAGGTAGGACTTGACTAGCCTATCCCTTAACTAATGTTTAATGTACGCCAGGGGTGTAGCCTTCATTTTCAGAAGTAAGGGGGACAGATTGTTCAGGAGCAAGATTATTATTATCCCACAGGTATTTCCTTAACCAGTTATAATCTCTCCTCACCTGTGAAGCCTCTGCACGACAGTCATCGCTGCTGCTTGGTTTCTGTCCTGATCCCTGAGCCTTCTGTCTGCTTCTTCTATTGTAATATGGCCAACAAATATATGTAAAGAAAATTTAAATTTAGAGTAGACATTAAGAAGATTAGTTATGAAATAGCTGTGGAAATCCGTGTCAAGTTTACTGTGAACTGCCTTCTCTCTTCTCTTTCTATTGCAATAATACAGATTAAAAATAAATAAATAAATAGGCTATGTGCAAAGCAATAGTGAAATTCAGGGCACAGCTTGAGGAGAGTGGGTCTATTCCTAACATGAAGCTAGCTGGCAAGCCAGCCATCTAAAGTAACAATAGTTATTATGCTTGTTAACTGAGCTAAATTGGCTGAAATTGCTAAATTGACATCATTTAGCTAACGTTATCAAAAACAGCATCACTAAACTTACACGGTTTGATTTGAAAAACGAATGCAAGGTTTTTGCCTTTGGCTGGCTGCTTTGCTGGACATTGCAGCGCTTATTTTACAACATTAACGTTACTTTCGTTCAAACCATACGCCCATGATGTATGCCCGGGACATCTGAGGCCTTTATGTTGAAGTAATCAATCCTCTGTGGAGTGTGCATGCTTTAGCCCTATCTGTCCTCATTATCTTGCCCGCTTAATACATAACTTTTACATAGCCTAGCTGCACATTTGATTTTGTTCACGCAGAAATTTACAGGAAAATATATAGGCTATAGCGTATTTGAATTGATTTAGCCTAATATGTGACTAAGTGTGCCATTGTTTTCTTAGTTTAACGAATGACAGGCTTTCTGTTTTATTTGTTTCATTTTTCACTGCTGAGTTATGATGATTATGATGCGCATTTTAGTGTTTCCATTAGCTGTCAGGCCAGTGGGCTAACCATGGCTCTGAAACAACGATATGATGTAGGTATGAAGGATATGTAGCTTTAAGTGGCCATGCTATTTGGGATCAGGCATTAACTGTTTTCTATTTGTCTGTTTGCATAGCCACATCCTTGTGTAATGCTGGTTGTATAGGTTATAATAATACAATGTGCTCTTGAGTGTCTTATAAATGGTTTTTGGCTGTTGGTTTTCTCCTTTGAGGTATTATTTACATTTAAAGGGCTTGTTTGCAAAATTAAGTTTTTCCAGTCATATATTTTTCATTCGAATGTCTACTGTAAGCTAGTATTTTCTGGTAAAAACTGGCCCACCCACATTTATTTAGGCCCACCCAAAACACAATTTCTGCCTACACCATTGTGTCGGAGGGGAAGCCCCTGGGAAGAGCTGGTCCAGTAATCCCCTGATCACAGGCGTCAAGCGCCCTGCTAATTCACCGCTGTGGTACTTACAGTCCTTTGGTCAGGCAAACAGTCTGTTTACGCATCAGGGAGCACTATCCACATAACACACTTTCTCCAGCCAGGACACTTACAGAACATCTATACTGCCCTCTAGTGGCAGCATAGATGTTTCTGTGGTGTGTGTGTGTGTGTGTGTGTGTGTTAGGGGTCAGCAGACACACACTGCCCATAATCACTATTATCCCATTATCATTGTACTCTCTTCTACTCTTTCACTGTATTTTACACACATACTCTTATACCTCAGGTGTTATCACTATATTGTTAGATTATATTAAGCCTAAACAAAAGGCCGGTGCACACAGACAATATGCGTTTCCTTTGTTCTCACTGAGACATTATGGCCATCGGACCCGAGGCCACACAGTGCTGCTGTGTAATTGAGGCTGTGCTCCCTACAGGCCATAGGAAACACTACAAGATCCATGGCCATAGTGAGGCTGGCTCATGTGATGCTGTCTTGTAACAGATTACATGACTCACTCAGTCATAACAGTCACAACACTAGGCTTTGTTGTTGAAGTGACATAATGTCAGAGGGATTCAAAAGTTTAAAGTGATAATCCTTGAGGTCTCAGCTTTTTAAAGGTTCATGTTATCTTTGGTTCTAAGCAGTTATGGCGATGATATTTGTCGAAGTTTGAAGGTGGCGGTCTTTTCTTTTGCTGCTTGTGCTAACCACCCAGTTCTTATTTTTATTGAAAACAAACCAGAAACATAATTGTTATTAAGTTGAGTACATGAGTGTTCATTTATCATACCAGTTATCTGTTCAGTTAGTTATTTATGCCTCTGCTCATTATGCTGACATTATAACTGTGAATTGTATGCCGCATCACTATCACTAGTCAGTGTTCCCTGGAGGTGTGCCTTAACTAGCCATAATGAACAGAGGGCTGCATCGGTTTTGTTTTATGCAAAAAATGTTCATTTAGTAATTATTATTTCCACAGGTGAGCAGACAGGCTGCATTTTATTTCAGTTTTCAGAATTGTTTCATGCAAAATTGCCTCCCAGTGCATGTCCCACAGATGCCAGGATCACACTGGTCCATTCTGGTCCATAAGGTGCATTCACTCACCTTAATTAAAATGTTGTGCCTAAGCGTATACTAATTTATTCTGTTTTCTATACCAATGTAGCTGAAAATTTCACTAATTTTAAGGTCTACATTTATGTTCAATTTGCCTCCTGATCGTCACTGAAACATTTTTAATCAACGCTTCCATAACAGTTCCTTTTAAAAGAAAGTGTTGTTAGCAAATGCAAAAGATCCCATGAACTGACTATAGGTTGAATCATTTTTGTGTTATGAAAATGGGTGATAGAGAGTAGCAAAACAGACACTTTCATAAGAAAATGTCAGAGTTTACTACTACAATTAATCCAGTTCAGAAGAACTCCTGCTTCATCATCTCCATTAATTTTTCAACAGTGCACCTCTCAGCTTCATCCACGTAAAGAGTAGGCCTGTCATGAATACCCTATTTTGTCTTAAAGCCACACATCTCCCCTGGTCATGTGAACGTGCCCTGCCAGAGTGTCCGGCACATCTCGTGGCCTGATGTTCAGGAGGAAAAACAGGCCGAACACACTACCGCCATTTGTCTCCCAGCCGCTTCACAGTGTGCTTTAGGTCTCGGTGGTTGTCTTGAAACGTCACTGCTTTTTCGCTGAGCAGCCACAGTAGGTCCAGAACTACTGAAAGGCTACTACCTACTATTGAGCATTAGCTATTTGATGTACACAGACAAAAAAATAATAATTTGTCAGTGTTAGCCTGGCCAGAGCGGTTGTTGGAGGCAAGTGAGGAAAGACACGTGAAGCCCAAGCTTCAGTGCATTTCTTGAACCACAGTGTGCACAAACATATTTGCCCAACACCTGCCAGCACCTCTCTGCACAGACTGGCAGCCATAAAGAAATACTCCTACGTTTTAGGCAAAAAACCCTTTTTCCAACTTACTCAGACTGAGACAAGATGTTCAATACATTTTCACCTCTGTACGTCCACTGCTTTGGTTAGCATTTCATGTTAGCTTAGCATAAAGACTTGAAGTCTACAGGATTCATTAGCCTAGCTCCATCAAAGTGAAAAAATAAACCTTACAGCCACTCCAAAGCTGTTTTATTTGCACAGTGTATCGTGTGTTACACGGTAATGAAATACACGTCTTGGAATTTTTTAATTGAGAGATCCCTGCTGAAAAAAACAGCATAGACCAGCATAAAATCCATGCTGGTCTATGCTGAAAAAAACAGCACAGACCAGCATAATTTTCATGCTGGTCTATGCTGTTTTTTTCTGCAGGGATG
>OMKZ01054735.1:0-22735 GCA_900302535.1 Neoniphon sammara | reverse complement strand
CTGCAGCTCACCTGTGGATCTGCAGCTTCCAATGTGATTATCAAGATTCATGATTCAAGAGACAGAAGGAAGGAACAACTGGACAAATATAAAATTAAAGCGGGATAACCAAATCAAACGACTGGTATTCAGTTTATCTGCAGTAA
This sequence comes from Neoniphon sammara, assembly GCA_900302535.1. Lineage (NCBI taxonomy): Eukaryota > Metazoa > Chordata > Actinopteri > Holocentriformes > Holocentridae > Neoniphon > Neoniphon sammara. The sequence continues at coordinate 22,589 of OMKZ01054735.1, read as the reverse complement.
TAACTCAGTAATATTATCAGTTATTTATCATATTTTCAAGAAAGGGGTGGGAAATATAATATTTTCATTCATAGAATGTGTAACATGTTTGGTTATTATGTGTTTGCATGTAAAATACTGTTTTGCTTTCTGTTGCATTGCAAACTGAAATGTACGAAATAAATAATTATGAAAGGAAATGCAATGCTTTGATGAGAGAGGTTATTTTAGTCTCTTGGGGTTGTTTGATCTCACCTCAACAGTTTGTTTTCTATGGATCCATCCATGGTTTTACCTTAAAAATGTGTTCGTGTGTTCATGTATGTTCATCTCAACATAAGATTCAATACACGATATGAGCTTTGTGATTCCATACAGCCATGGTATGGAAAAAAAAAAACACTCAATGACATCAACTGACTGTGCAGAATTAGACACTTAAAGTAGCCCTGGAACACCCTCAAGAACTCCTGAAATCCTCTCTGTGACCCCTAGACTTCCTTCAAGACCCCCTTGAAAGCCTCAGTGGCCCCAGGAACAACCTCAAATACCCTGGGATCCCTCAAGGAATAACCCCAAGGACCTCTGAAACCCTGTCTAGACCCATGAAATGCGCTAAAGGACCTAAAGAACCTTACCCTAAAGGATATAAGAACCCCCTCAAAGACCCCTCAATTCCTTTCAAGAACCCCTGGCAATTCCTCCAGGACCCCTGAAGAATCCCTTAAGGAACAACCTCAAGGACCTCTGAAACCTTATCTAGACCCCTGAAATGCCCTAAAGGAACACAGGAACCTCCTCAATCCCCTTCAAGAACCCCTGGAGCTACCTCAAGGACACCTGAAACCCTTTCAAGGACCCCTGAAACCCCCCCAAGAAGCCTGTAACCGCTGCATCTAATAAATAACATCAGACACAAACATATCATTTGGAAAACAGAACACATCATACCTGCTGCTATTATTTTCCCTCAAATGGGTTTAACTTATGCACATACATTTCCCTGCACAGTCTGTCACTTCTGCTGCATACATTATTTTTGTGACAGTTGCCAGTGATTTGCAGGCGCATCTACATCTCATATTGATGTAAATGCACGGCTAAATAAAAAAACAACCTCTGCTGCGCGCTAAACCGTTGACACGTGATGCATTTCTGTGTGAACTTCACGCTGTGCGTCCTCCACCAATTTCTGCAGAAGCTTTCCTCCGCCCGCTCACATTTGCACAGCAGGACATTCCCCCGAGAACGCTCCCTCTTTTACGAGGCTAAAGCTAGCAACACAGCATCACTTAACTTCAGATTCTCAGGATAGCGGCCGGCAAATCGAGCTCCTGCTCTGCACCGGGACATTTTCTCTGAATCACCTAATTTCAGATAACTGGTCAACCATAAACGAAGCTGTTTTATTCCACCGTGAAATCTCATCGTTCGCACCATTTCAATTACAAACCGAGTGTTGATCGGAGACATTTTCTTTGATGCTTGTGGCTCGGCTCAGATTATTTCATGGAATAGCAGCCAATTCCTCTTCCTATCCTCTCATGCATTCACACTAAAGCACACACACACAAAAACACAAACCCACACGCACATCCACTCCCACACACAGAAACACACTTAGCGCTGGAGAAGCCGGTGGATTTTGGGGTCTAACAGAAGGCTAATGAGCTGTCAGCTGAAGGAGATAAGTATAATTATAACTGCTATTTTTCTGGCCATTTTCTTGCATGATTTTGAATATCTAACAGCTCCAGTTTTGCACAGAGAGAGAGCGGGTCGATGAGAAGTCATGCAAGGACCTTTTTAGAGCTCAGATATTTCAGTCCTGAGATTCAGTGCTGCCATCAGTTATCATATTCAGCAGACATTAACCCTCATCCTACCAACATATTTAACAAGGACCAGCGACCCCAAGAATAAACCACTGGAAGAAACAACCATCATAGCAAAATGTTAACTTATTTCTTCTCAAAACATTATTAGTTTATTATGTAATTAATATAAAAACATTATTATTTTAGGAAAGTTACAGTTAATTTGCATATTGTGTAAAACGAAAATATAGACTTTAATTAATACAAATTGGAGCTTTTATCCCGAGTACAATCCACATTAGTACTTGAAAGCTTATTTAACATCCTTTGATTCTTGTATCATTTAGTTTTCAGTGCTTTAAATTAGGACCCATGGCAAACATGAAATCCATAAATAGTTCCATCTATTAAAACTGCATAGGCGAAACTGGGTCCTTTTGACTGGGGTCCCACAGGACGCCAATACACTGGTATTTTTAAAAAGCACTAATTAAAACAGAAACAGAAAACAATGATATGAAGTCATTAGGAACAAATTGATTTCCAGGGTTCCTCAAAACACAGAAGGTAATTTGTACAGGATCTTTTCCTTTACAAATGACAGACATGGCAGATTGCACTGGATTATAATTACTAGCAATCTGCACAATTATTACAAATCACCAGTTATGCTCAAATAAAATGAGTCCCATGTGAATAGGGCTTTAGACCCCTGAAACCTGTTACAAACCCACTGTCAAATTTAAAAAATACATCCGCCTCAATGAGAAAATAACCATTTCCCATGTGAGAAAATGGCAGTCATCATGTTTATTTGGACAGAAGAGGACAAACAGCCAACACATACACACACATGTGGCTCCAAACACGTCTGAGCACAAATCAAGTTGAATAATTTATCCGGGCGTCCCGGCCGCTTGCCCATGGGGGAATCAGCGGATCGCCGACGCAGCCGAAGCCGAGCCACATGCAGATGGTGGAGATAGCGTCTCCCCAGCGGCTGCCTCCAATTAAAAACCCCCAGCAGCCATATTAAACAACAAACGCTGTGGCCGCCGCATGCAGATGGTCACAAAATGTCTCTGTTGCCAGAAAAGGCGCCGAGGCTTTGCGGTGCATTCAGCTCTGCTCCCATGGGAGGGAGAGAATATCAATACCTGCACCACGCTGAAGTTAATGCAGGGACAGAGAAGCTCCACCAAGCCTGTTACTGAGGGACTTAATATTCTGCCTGGGAGGTCAGAGACTGCAGAGGGCAGACAATGAAATACGATAAAAGACCCTCAAACGCAGCGTTGATGCTCCCTGGTGGTTTACATATTGACCTCAGCTGGTGTCGGTCTGACAAAGAGCCGCTGAAACGTTGTTCGTCAAACAATAACAGGAGGATTCATCTGTGGGCTTAACATCTTAACATTTATATACTGGTGAAAGCTTTAATATTGCATGGAACCAGGAGCTGTGCCACAATTAATCAGCTGCTGTTATGAGAGCATGCAGAAACCTCAGTGAGACGTGAGCGAGTTACACGATGCAGGAGGAGCATCTATCACTGGTATGAAACCTTCAAACCCAAATTTTGCAAAGGGATTTTCATGTTTTAACTCCAACTGAACTGACTATAGCAGATTGTGTAAATATTCATATGAATAACAATGACAAGGAATTGTTTTCATTCATTCATGACCATCGTATTCATAATGTTGGAAGGTCAGCAGGCTAGCAAACTATAGCTGTAGCTTCCTCCTCGCTCACCTCGTCTTTTATTTATAGGCAGAATATATGAAAAATACATTATATACATATATATATATGAAACTGTGCTGAGAATCTGAAGTCCATTCTCTGGAGACAGAGGCCTGTCAGTTTGACCCTGTGTGTTGGTAGATGTGATTTTTATATAATTTCATGTTTGGATTTTGACATTACAAACCACTGTTCTTGTTGTAATGGAGGTTCATTGAGGAATGATAAACCCAGTTAAAAACATGAATTTTCTTCCTCTCCTTTTATTGTTGAATTATATCTTCATCCTCCACCAAGATATGTGAGTGTCTAAAAGTCAGTCAGTGTAATAAAATGGAGTTTGAATCCGTCCCAGCAGGGCTGGGTGGGCTTTAGTTCCCCTTGTAGGGTAACGATATTGTCTGGACCCTGGTAAGACCAACCAACTGTCCAGCAACGTGAAAATATCCCGCTTGTTGGAACTGAAAGAGCTACGGATCTTACTAGCACCGCAACATGTTAGCTAATGTTTTCCTAGCTAACATGTTAGCTAATGTTTTTGTAGCTAACATGTTAGCTAATGTTTTTGTAGCTAACATGTTAGCTAATGTTTTCCTAGCTAACATGTTAGCTAATGTTTTCGTAGCTAACATGGCTGTAGAGCTCACTAGCTAAAAACTTTGGAGGCTTGTAGTCGTGGAGTTTTATCTAAAGAGGCTCAGCTCCATCTATCAGACTGAAGCGCTTTGCTAGCCCTCGCCTCTTCTGATAGAACGTTAGCTTGGTAAAATAATCCTGGGGAAAATGGTGGATTTCTATCCAGGAACAGCACAAAATCAGAGCTAGCACTTCCTGTTTCTCGCTACCATTTGAATGGCCAAGCAGAGGAGAACAGCTGTCAATCAAACGGGGGTGGGAGGAAGAAAAACTGAGTTTATGAAAGAAACTTTTAATCCCCAGCAAAACCTCTGGTTTGACTCAGGAGAAATCAGCTGAACTGCTGTGTTGTTCAGATTCATCAGACAAGCACTTCATGTTTCTGAAAGAAGGGATTAAGACTGAGGTGTAATTGCTTCATATTTAGCAGGTTTCACTCGTGTCTTGAACAAAACAGCAAGTGTGAGTGAAGGTGGAAATTGAGGTTACAGGTGTCAGCTTTAAATAAGCAGCAGAGGAAAGTAACACCTACCTTCTCCATCTCCAGAGCCGGAGCCGGTATCTGTGGAGAAACCAGAGACACAAGAGCAGCACGTTAGCTATTTCTGAACACTTACCAAACACTTATCAAGCTCTTATGTAACTCTTCTGGGTTTTTGAACCGAATGTTGATGCCAGCACACATCAACAGGCTGTTGATAGCTGGTGTTTCGTTCTCATATTCAACATCTTTAAATTTGATCTTTTTCACCTTTAATTTTCATGGGCAAAAAAAATTAAAAAAAATCCAGAAGGGGTATAACAGCCTCTAGACCATCCAAAGACATTAAAACTCTCCATTTAAACCCCAAAACAATGACAAAAATAAAAATAATCACAGTAAGAGACATTTTCAAAATGTTTCATTAGAATCAGTACAGGTGCTCGTAGAGATCCAGTCCAGTATTGATCGATTTTACAATCAATGAAACTGAAATCATATTATCATACAGAGGTGGACGACACTGACTGGACCAGATCTGTTTTTCATTAAAACAATATTGGCCTCATAAATCCGTACAGCCCATATTCTGTCATGTGAATAAAATGTCTCAGTCCTGAGTTTCAGTCCAGTTTTGACGTACTGTCCCTTTACTCGAGTGTTTCCATTGAACAAGACTTTCTCCTCTTCCTGCTCTACATCTCAGAGGGAAATCTTGTCCTTTTTCCTGCACTACATTTATCTGACGGCTGGAGTTCCTAGTTCCTTTGCAGAAGAAGCTTTTCCATGCAAAACATCAAATGTGATGCATTGTTAGAGTGTAAACTAGCCAACAGTATATGGAGCAGTTAGAGCTACAACATTCAAATACTTCTTACAGGTTAATGCATCAATAATTTAACACTCTGAAAGGAACCATTCTTCACTAGGACTACTTTGACTTTTCACACTCAGCTACATTTGACTGACAACACTGACACACTTTGACTGAAGAGGCAGTTTGAATGAAGGACTTTTATTGCAGGATGTTCCATTATGACACTTTAACTTCAGGATTTGAGGACTTTTTTAACCACTGGCATGTCGAGTTGAGGAATAATACAAATGTGTGTTGTGTGAACCTGCACACGTGGACGTGCTGATAATAATGAGTGTACCTGTTATAAATAGTTGTGCCTCAGTACCTCTGTGCGGCCCTGTTGGCACGGTGCTGCTGCATTAGGAAATGGACTCTGACAGTGTAAATCTTGGCATGGTGTCGCTGCATTAGGAAATGGACGCCTGCTTGGAGGTTTTGGCATGGCATTGTTGCATTAAGAAATGGATCCTGGCTGCTTTGTTCAATTAAATTTCACCTTTAGTTGCTGCGCCGCTTTACAATGTCATGATTAGATTGTTTTTCATAAAAAGGGGCCAGAAGTGGCTCAGTAGTGACCATTGATAATAATGCTGCTGTCAGGCTATTATTGACTAAATGTAAGAGCAGTATTTAAAACTGCAGGTGGAACCCAGCTTTAACCTGCTATCATGGGAAAAAAGAGTCTTAGTGGGTGTAGATAATGGACTTGTAGTAATGAGAAAATCAAACATGAGGCAGTGCTCACTTTCATAGTCAGTTCTCCACACTGAACTTCACTTCCTGCAGTTCAACTCACTTTGAATCCAGCAGGTAAAAACACTGAGCGCCACTGATCTGAAGGTAAACATCAGCCAGAGAACTGCTGAATGAACCTAACGGGTCCCGGCAGTGTATCAGGTTTTGGATCAGGTACAGGTTTGTTTTTACTGAAATTATATATTATATCTATTTTAGGTCACTTTCACACCTTGGTGCGCTTCATTTGTTCTGGTGTGAAAACAGACCAGGACCCTGTGAGATCCAACACACAACTGCAGGCAGCAGCATGCATTTTGGGCTAAAGCAGCTCCTGTAGCTCTGCTGAGTATTATGGGCTGTAAATAAAGAGCTGAGAGAAACAAGTATGTCTATCTGCAGCCTGCAGCTAGTCCACATCAGTACAAGACACGCCCACCGCACTGAGGTTCAGGTTAGGGCAGGTGACGGGAGTGGGCGTGGTAGCATTAGCAGCTAGCAGTTAGCAAAACAGGAACTAAATGAATGGAGGGCTGACGGGAAACACAATGTCTTCTCTGTATTTGGCTCAAACGACCACTGCAGTGATGAAGAAATGCCAAAGCTGCTGCTGGCGCTCGGCGAACATGTTGGACACTGTCCTGGCCAAATGTGTTTGTACAATAAAGCGAGAGAGAAAAAGACAAAAACATTTCCTCTCTCCGCCTCTCAGCCTGGTGACATCTGTCTGTCTGACCACTGATTTTTGTTGGCTTCTCTTCATACATTTGGTTTTGTTTATTGCTGCATGAGACCAAACTCAAGCACATGAACAAATCAACAAAAAATCAACTTTTCCACTGATTCCAACCAAAGCAAACAGACAACAGGTGTGAAAACAGCCTTGAATTGTTGAACTGTAAAGATGAACGTGGAGTCGTCTAATCCTGAAGTCTGCCTCAGGGCTCGATCTCTCCTTTCTCCTCTTTAAAGGGATCAGAAACACCAAAACATGATTTTGAGCTACGGCCTGATGTCGAGTTTTTCTTTGAGGTAGAGGACAATAACACAAGGAGCCTCCACATGCAGGGGTATTATTGATGCTTTAGGAGCTAAAATAGCAAAAATTCTCTTTTCAGAAATCTAAAAAGTAGATAAATGTCATTGGATTTGTAGTGTCAATCAGGTCGATTTGATGGCTGCAGTGTTAATAAATGAATGTGAACCAAAGCAGAGTCGGTGTTCATTCTTACAGCACTTTTTTGATGAAAACAGCCTGTCAGATTTTAATCACAGCATGTTGATTAAATTTAGTAAATTCTCAGCTGATTTAAATGTTTTTTACTGAACTAAAATCATTAGTGCAGTCAAAGAAAATAAGTCGACCTCACAACAGAGTAAACAGCCTCTCTGTTTTATTCTGTTACAGCTGAAATATTTCAACATTTTCTTTGACCTCTACACTTCACCTCATAAAATGAAATTTTGAATCCTTTTTTTTGTGTGAACGATGGCAGAAACATTCACTTGAATCAGTATATCAATATCAACACACCATTACACACTGAAAGGAAAGTCTCTCAAACCCTGAAGCTAAGAAGCAGCTGAGAGACTGAGGAGAGAAATCTGAATGATCACTGTGACACTACAGCTTTAAAAACACCTGCTGCTGCGTCTTTTCATTTCTGAATATTCTCACCAACACCAGAAACAAATAAAATAATTTCAAATATCATCACGGCACAGGATATTTAGTTTTTTGTCATACACTTTGTTGACAAAACTGTAAAACGCCTTCATCAAGAGGCATCCTAACTGTTCACTGATGAGACGAGGGCTGAGACAAAGCGTGCTCGCTCAGCAAATCTCAACCACGGATAAAAAAGCTTTTCCGCCGCTCTGACAGCAGCCAGCGCCGACAGATGGAATAAAAAAAAAGCTGCAGCTCCAGTCAATAAAACCTGCTGAGGAAAATAAACACAGCCGAGCCTTTGTTAAATGATGCAGAGTGAGCCTCTGCCCAATAAACTCCACCACGCCTCCCTACTTCCACTGCTTTCAAATCAATAAGTGTAAATAATTATGCTGTTTCAAACTCTAAATACTCTTTACGAGTTTTTTTTTTTTCCTGCTGTTTCTGATGCACAGTGAGCCGGTCATTATCACAGAATAAACCCTGACAGGGCGAGTGAGGACAGAAAACACAAAGTGGTTTCTCTCTGGTCCAGCTCCTCATGTCTCCTGTGCCAGTAACAGGACCGTCTTGTAGGCACAGGCCAGTTAACTGGCACCAGTTCATCTGATTAGCAATCAACCAAATCAACCAGGCTGTGTAACTGCAGAGAGATTTGATTAGATGTGAAGCAGCTGTCTGTTATTCAGAAATAATAGAAGACAGGAAGCATTCTCTGCCCAATCAGAGTTCAACAAAGCTGAGTAATAAGGATAGATAACATACAATGAGGAGAGACAGGAAAGATTACTGAAGGGAATTGCACACCATGAGCCAGTATACTGAGCAGCAGGAGGCTGGTTTGGACAACTGGTACCAGTGAGAATAAAATACTGGGACACTTTGGTGCTTCAGGTGTCTAAAGCCCAGGCCACACCAAGCCATCCTCAACGAACGAGCACCAACGCTCAGATGTCTTGGTCTACAAGCGATCCCTGAACGCAGCACACAGCGACATGCAGCACGTTCTGCCTGCTGACAGGAAATAACTCTCCACACCAGCAGGGGGCAGCAAGTGGACAGATGCAGAAACAAAGCAGAGTCGCTTTATTTTGAATCTGTTTAAACGCTTTGGATCAACCAATCAGAATCTATCTGATGAGAAACTGTGGCTGATCTGCTCTCAGCCTGAAGAAGAAGTTCACCACAGCTAGCTCTCCCCGTTAGCTAGCTACTAGCTAGTTAGCTCAATATCAATCGCTGAGGCAGAACAGCCAATCAGAAAGCTCTATCTCATCAATGGCGCTCACTGCTGATTCAACATGAGGAATCAGCGGGGCAGCTGCTCAGGAGAGAGTGGAGATGTCATGGGTTAAATCCAGTCTGGGACATTTTGTCATATGTCATCTCCCTCTGTCTCCCTGTCCTTCCTTTCAGTCTCCACTTGAACTGTCCAATAAGGCAAAAAAAAAGCAAAAAACACAAACAGGGAGGGTGTGCAGGTTAAGGTTATATTCGCCCTGCTCTGGTCTCAGACCCCAGCATCACTTCCTGTGCTGAGGCTCCTTCACTGTCTGTTCCTCTCAGCCCTGTGACGTCCTGCTGTCTCTGTACACTCTCTCTCTCTCCAGAGGGAGTGAAGTGCCCACTCTCCCGTCTAAAAAGAAGCCAAAACGTTACATTTCCTGCAGCTCCGCTCCTTTTCGCCTGCTTGGGGAAATAAACTCGGCCGGGGCCTGAGTATCTGCGGCGTCGGCTCGCCCCGCAGCCGCCAAACGCTCCAATTACAGGAAGCATAAATCTGGGGGAGAGGAAATTGCAGAGAGGACAGGAGGGAGGCGAGCGGAGCGGAGGGCGAATCGCAGCACTGTGCTCCCACATAACGGGTAATAAGAGCAGAGCGGCGGGCTGTGCCACTTGGGAAATCAGGCCGCTGCCCCTGCAGATTGAGTTGACCGCCACGCTGCTGCTGTAAGTTTCCCCGACTCTCCTCCTGACAGCATAAACCTCGGAGCCTGGAGGAGCCTGGAGGGTCCTGGAGGGGCAAATCGCCTTAGCCGGCGGGGGAGCGAGCGTCCCCCGCTGTGGGCTTTGTTTCTGCCTGGGTGTCGGACTGATTTACACCTGGGAGCTCAGGCTGCTCTGGGCCATTAAACCAGCAGGTTTCAGGGCTTAAATCTGCAGGAAATGAAGCCGATCTCATGCCAATATTTCTCAGATTATTCCTTAACAACATAATCACGTGTGTGATCCTCCTCTGTTTGTACTGCATTATCTTTCTACTGCTGCTTTTGGACGACTGCTGTTCTGCCTGCTGTCTGCGCTGCGTCTCGTTTTTGCACATCTGTCACTGACATGACACCAGTGTTTCCACAGGACTCACTCACTGTGCAGGCTGTGTTTCCTCAGCCCCGCCTTCACAAACAGCTTGTCACTTTAACCCCAAACTCTGACGCTGCACCTGCACATCTCTGCATTTTGTTTGGTCCTCTGAACATCGCTGGGGAAAGTTACTTTTGAGAGTAACTGGTTACTTTACTAAGTTACTGCTCTAAATAGTAACTATAGTAACTGACACTGCACACTAGCTTTTATATGTAAGAGATAATCCACAACGAAATGTGTATTAAAAGGTTTAAATATACTTTTCTCTTCTCTTCTATTCTGTTCCAAACTATTCTATTCTATTTAATTCTATTCTATTCTATTCGATGCTATTCTGTTCTATTCTGTATGTCTGAGTGTTTTTGAAGGTGTCAGTACAGACACACTGCACACGCTGCCTGGATGAAGCAGGGCTGTCTGGTCCTTGCTGGGTTCAGACAGGACCAGGATGTTTGGAAACTCGTAGCAAGGTGCTTGGAAATTGCTCAAGTATTGTTTTTTTTTTATTTTATTTTATTTTTTTGCCATGATTGACAGTTTAACAAATGTTCCCTCAGGTGGTCTGGTAGCTCCAGCAGGTTAAAATGTGACACATCATTCTTCAGCTGCTACAGGACCTGACCTGGTTCTGCTCCGCAGCTTATTAAAACTTAAATATCTTCAGTTTCGCTCTCCAGGAGAAACCTGGAAAAGACATTTTGTCTTGACTGTAGCAGATGCGGTAGAGAGCTCGAGATTTCTGAACTTTTCCACAGATACTTTTCACCACAGACTCCCACAGATTAAAGGTTTTGTCTCATGCACTCCTAGATTTCTAGCATCGATCTGCAGTTTATGTGGGGAGTTAAACCTCTCATCAGAATATTCCTTATGCCCTCTCTCTCTCTCGGGGCGAACTGCTGAAGACTGAAGTGCGAGTGAAATTAATCTAATCCTAATTTCACCGCAGACCCCTGGAACCCTTCAAGGACCCCCGGAGGCCTCAGGACTCCAGCTTTGGACCCACTCAGCCGTGGGTTTTAACGCCTCTCATCCAAATCTCCTAATTAAAATTGATCTGGGGTTGATTAACCAGGCCTTTCCCAGAAATCAATCTGACCAATGACGCTTCAGAGAGTCCAGCAAACGCCCGGCCAATCAAGGACAGCTGAACAACCGGGCGGCGTTTGGTCTTCAGTCGATATATAATCATCATGAACCTTAAACGCCATAAAAAATCTGAGGCACAGTCAGCTTTTTAAAAATTAAAAATATTAGTGGGGTATTTATATTTTCACCCGTCTGTGTTTAAAACATACACATCAGAATCTTTTAAATGACTTGTAAAGATCCATAAAAACTTGCTGTAATGTAGTGTCAGCATTTTTGGGCTATAAAATTGAGTAATATCAGAGAACTGAAGTCTATTTAAACCATTAATTGCAGCGAACAAGTCGCCAATTTAGTGCCTGATCAGAAGGGACGCTGTGTTTGGACAGTTTCACTCTATAATTACATCTCCGCCTTTCGAAACAAGGGACAGATACTGTTTAAAAATGACTGATAGCACAAAATTAAAATAAATGACTGCATGTTTAATGAGGGAGAATGAAGCTTAAGTTTCTTGGATGACAGTTTTACATCACTTCCACTGACTGGATCCTCTGTAATTCACAGATACTGAGTGATGGATTTGAATAATCTCACACTGTTTCACATCATCAGTCTGTGAGGCTCAAGACTTTCCAGGAGTTATTTTGTGATAAATTGTTGCACCTTACTATTTTTTGGTGAACCCATTTACCCTCAACCTGCCTTGTCTACTTCACCTCAGTTAATGATTTCCTACATTTCCCAGAATCCCTCTGGACAACCCTCAGAGACGGGCCGTGACCTTGTTACATCCAGGTATTGGTATTTTCTGTAGAATAAGAGAGGTGAAAACAATAGTGGCAATAACGCGAAGAGAGATTACAGTCAAGAGAATCACCCCTCATTTATAATTCAATCTGTCTTGTTGCAGCATTGCATTCTGGTCTCTTGCGGCTGCAGCATTGCATTCTGGTCTATGTGCGGCTCCTGTGTGGAGAAATGTCTCTCTGTCCTCTTCTACGATGATTCTACGTATGATTGTTGAACGTCGGTGCAAAATGGCGGCTCTAGAAAGAAGCCCTCGCTCTGTGACTGTGAGGGACTGACACCAAAACCTGACGTTTCCCGCTGATGGTTTAGATCCATCAAACAGTTTCTGATGTGAGACTCCACTGGAGCATCACCAGCAGCTGTTTTTGTAACAGCATTAAAGTGTCTCATGGTGGAGACGTTGTGACCCAAAAGCGACACGCCACATTGTGGAAGTGAACTCACCGGCAGAGCACGGCCCGTCCGACACCCGGGAGATGAGTCTCTGCTGCTTGCAGGAGGCCTGTCGCCTGTAGCATTCGTTCTGGTAGGTGTCTCCGTTGGAGCCGCACACAGGGATGTAGTTTTTGTGGCACTGGAAATCAAACACAGTTAAAAACAAAATTAGGTTTCAGCCAAGCAATGTGATTGGTCAAACACTGGCTGAATTCCAGACCCGCTTTTAATTCCCAAAGAGCGCCGGGCGGACGCTCGGCCAAGTTCTGGGTAACCAGGGAACGACTCAGCAATCTGTTTTGTTTTCTCCCAACTGCTTTGAAGGAAACTTTGTTTTGAAGAGAACAGTGGAAACTGCAGCACAGAAACCACAACATCCCGCAGAACGTTCTTTCCTCTGATGACGGGGACTTCAGCGCAGGAAGTTATATTGGTCTGTAATTAAATATCGAACATCAGTGTCATCTAACTCTGATGTGTTCAATGTCCCTCAACACAAAAAACAGTCTGGGAAACCCGACACTAACCCTACTACCCCTGAAGGCATTTCATCAGCGTTGTTCCACTGGAGAGTTTCAGTCAAAGAAATGGAACTGAGCAGAACTGCGATTGGGCCTTCGGTTCATGGCAGGTCGAGGTGTTTCCGGATCGTTCCTCTTGCCACGCCAACAGCTATTTGTTCGGGTCAGTGAAGGCAGCGAGCCGAAGATCCTTTAATGGGACCTTCAACATGATCACATCACTGCTGCTCTCATGACTGTGATGAACGAACTCTCTCAGCCATCAGTACAGAAGCTCTAAACTCACACATTATATTTTCCTGTAATAACAAGTCAATCTGTTTTCTCAAGATCGCAAGTTATTTATGTTATTTATTATAACGAGATAAATGTTGTTTTCCCAAGATAACAGGAGAATTTTCTTGAGATGTCGGGATGATGAAATAAGATGAGATAATAATGAAATGAGATAATAAAACAGTCTGTATTTAATCACTGCTGGAAATATCAGTCAAATGTAGTCAAATGTAGAATTATGTGAGTTAGTGCATGGCTTCCTTCAGTCCGTGTGGCATGTCAAGTTTGATGGAAATCGCGAGAAACGACAGGCACGTTTCATTTGTTACCTCAGGAAACAATTTTGTTTTTCTGAGATTTCTCGAGTTAACTGTTTCCTTGTCTCAGGAAAACCTTTTATTATCTCGAGAAAATGAGCCTGTAATCTCAGGAAAACAACTTTTATTATCACTTAATAATGAGAAATAACTCAAGATGTCAAGATTTCAAACAGAATGAACTCATTATCACAGGAAAGCCCAATAAATGAAATGTGTGGATAAATGGCCTTTTATGGCTTCTGTAAAGCAGCAGTCCACTGACACAAACTGGCTGTATTTCCATGCAGGCCTGGTAATTTATTCACAGGAGCGGCTGATAGCCACTTCAAACAAAACAGCCTCCTATAAACACTTCATCCTGAGTGGAGCGACCTCATCGGACTGAGCAGGGCTGCAGCTTTGACCAGGTTGAAGAATCTGTGTCACCTTTTTGAAAATCTGCTCATCAAGAGAATTACAGCTTATTAGACCGAGGTCACGATTTATAAGAGGAGGCACAAACGCTGGATATTCACCAGAGGGGAGGTGACGGTCTGCATTCATTGGAGACAAGAGCGAACAGAGACACTTTGCAAAGGATTGTGGGAAGGCGAGCGTTCAGAATGTGTGAGCGGAGCAGTGAGGCGTCGGCCACTCAGCCGCCACAGGCCTGGATGTCGGCTTGATTAAGTTTGTTCGTGAAACATCACAAAAGTAGTTCCACTTGTCAGTTTTTTCCTCTGGATGAAATGGAGAAGTTAAAGGGATAGTTCACCCATTTCTAAATTGATTTCACTCATTGGTATGTAGGGCAGCATAGTGATGCTTCCTCTCATCATGCTCACTGTGCTGGAAACTGACTGAATACCTCAATGATAACTATTAGCCTCCTGCCAGTGGTCACATATCCCTCCAGTTCTTAAAATAAACACTTAAATCCACTCAAACAAGGTTTAACAGCATTTCTAAAAGTATCATTATCCAAAACGAAAATACACATATGATTACCAAGTGCACAAGCATATTATTTTTGCTCAAATTACTGTTTGTGATCCTATTGTGACCAGTGTGGATCTGATGAATAAACACAAACAAACTGTTTTAAGATATCATTATTTCTCGAGGGTTAAAGTCTTGCATGTTTATTTTGATTTATTTTAACTTTAAGTCTTATTTTCTGTTTAACATAATCGCAGCTGAGTCATAAAAAGTAATTTGTGCAAAAATACTGTGCTTGTGCACTCAGTAATCATATGTTTATGTTTAAGGAAGTTCTGTTAAACCTTGTTTGGGTGAACTGAATTATTTTGAAAGAAAGCTAATGATGACAGGAGGCTAACAGTTAGCATTGGGACGTCCAGACAGTATCCAGCACAGCAAGAGTGAGGGAGGATAGCATCGTTACTGTGATGCAAAAAAAAAAAATCTCCGTTTTACCAAGTCCTTGAGTCTTCTCTGCAGTTTTCAAATCTTGTTTTTATTTTTTCAAACAAGTTTAAAAAAAATCTGCCAGTGGGATGAGATAATCCCACTTGTTTCCAGTGCAGTTTCACTTGTTTCAGGAATTTGAAATCATATAAATATGTTGAAACAAGGCAGAATCAAGCAACTACTATCAACTAAAAACTTCCCCTTTAATTAATAATTAATATGTACAGCACGTTACTTGCATGCACAACACTCAATTGATTTTTATTTAGTAGGCAGCTCTACTCTATGAAAGCAAAACCTGCTCCAATGAGATTATTTCTGCCTCCAGGAAACTGTTTGTTTACTAAAACCCAAATCTGCCAAACACTTCCTCCGTCCTGTGTGGGATGTGTGGTGTTTTTAAAGCTGATCTAATCTCTGTCAAGGTGATAATTAGCTCTCGGTTACACACTAATTTTAAGCCAGTGAGTGTTGAGAAGTCGTCTGAATTATTCTCTGGTTACTGCGGTCGTTTGATTTGTATGAAGGTTAGTGCAAAATAACTTGACTTTGCCGTCAGATTCACGCCATCCATTGCGGCTGTCAGAGCCACGTATCAGTGATAAGCAATCTATATTCCATTAACCGTCTGCTCATCAATCATTTAACGTGACCAGCTGTCGGGAGAACCACCTGGAAGTGACCTCGGTGACCTCTGAAACAGCGACCTCTCAACAGGACAAACGCCTTACTTTTCTCCATCCGACAAGCGCGGCCAAGACGCGACCTCAGCCCCGTCACACGGCTTTAATCTGATAATGGGAGCAGAGCGCCGAAGGAGATGGAGGGGTGTTTTGGTTCCTCGCCCCGCCTCAGACATCAGACTCCCTCTCTCAGTGGGATTCTGCCGTCGTCGCACACACACCTGCCGCCCTTCTGCTGCAATTATAGTCACATTAGAGAGAAATATGGCAGCCTTCGAAACCGCTCGCCTCGGAGAAGAAAAACAACTCGGATGAGAAAAAGAACAAACACGCTCATCAAAGACCGCCGAGCACGTAATTAATGATTTTTTTCTCAGTTGGAGGCAAAGGCACTGATATTCTGCCACAGAGGATCAAGCAGAGAAACTGAAATGAGGTATCATTATTATTATTGTGCATCTCAATGAAGGGAAATATTTCATGAAGAAGCATCAGCTTGGTGATGAGATTGATGAGATTGCTGGTCGGACTGGTGTCCATGTGTCTGACAGAGACACATGGTCGGCAGCTGTGAAGATCGAACCTGTGACCTTCCTGTTTAGGATGTGAGACTGATGTTGTTTCAAAGCAAATCAAACCTGTGGAAATGGTTAGTGCTTAGTTACATATGGGATTTTGAAGTACCAGTCTTTTAAGTGGGATTATGGGCGGTCCCACTTTACTCCAAGACAACATATTTCAAAATCCATTGGGTGGACTGCCATGAAATTTGGTTGAACATATCCACGCTCCTCGGAGGATGAACCCTGTCCGCTCTGGTGACCTCATGACCTTTTGTAAAGTACAGCTGTTCTCAACCCAGTTTTTAAGAACCAGCTGCTGAAGAATCTGTCCTGCAAGTTTTTGTTCCAGCTCTACTCTTGTACACCTGGTAACATAAGATAAGATAAGATAAGATGTTCCTTTATTAGTCCCACAGTGGGGAAATTTACAGTGTTACAGCAGCAAAAAGAGGGCATCAGTAAAAAGACATTAAATAAACAATATAAACACTATAAACAGTAATATAGAAAAAATATGACCAGTATGACAAATTTAAACAGGTTAAATACATAAACTAACAACCTAAATGTAAAAGAAATGGGAGTGGTACCAATATATTGCACATAGGTTATTGCACATATTGATCCACATGCCCTGTTCAGGTAGATCAGGTAGAGTTGAACTGGAACAAAAACAGGACAGGTGGTACTTGTGAACCAGGTTGAGAACCACTGTTAGCACCACCCTCATGTCAAAATGTCAACTTTGCACATAAGATATCACAACCTGTATCTAATGGATTTCCATGACATTTGAGTGCATTCATGCTCCCCAAAGGAAGATCCCTCTTGGTTTTGACGACCCTATAACCTTTCCTCTAGCACCACCCTCAGGCCAGAATGTCAAATTTGACATCTCAGAATCTCCTGGTCGAATTGCCATGAAGTTTTGGAGAGCACATTCATGCTCCCAAGAGCATGAACCCTGTCAACTTTGGTGACCCTATGACCTTTCCTCTAGCATATATCTCTAAATGTAATGGTCAGATTGGCAAATAATTTGCTGAGTGTACTTGTGCTTCCCAGGGAATGAACCCTCTCAATTTTGGTGTCAACATCACCTTTCCTTTAGTGCTACCCTTAGGTCAAAATATACAGAAGATATCACTAAGTCTAATTAGCAGATTGCCATGAGATTTAGTGATTTACTCCACAAACGAAGATTCCTCTTGATTTTCATGATCCCATTAAGTTACTGGGGATATTAGTATGAAACCTGGAAAGCACATTCATGCTGAGGATGAGGATGAACCTTGTCAACTTTGATGACCTCGTGACCTCTCCTCTAGCACCACCCTGAGTGTCACCCTGTTTTTATTGCTAAGTGCTCATCACTGTGATGTTTCTGGCCTGCACTACCCAGAAATCTCAACAAAACTACCTGGCCGGTTGATGATTTCCTTTTTTGAGGCCTTTATGTTCTGTCAGTGTGCGGGTTCATCTGTCATCTAATGTCAGCTCAGAGGAAGTGAACCTGGCTGAATAAAAGCTAAATTAAAACAAAACAAAAAAAGACACCACCATGCCCCACACTTGCCCCACCTGAAACTGGCAGACACATTTGAGCTGGGCTCCGTCGTCTCGGCAGACGCCTCCAAATCGGCAGGTGGAGTCGTCACAAACCCTCAGGTCGCTCTTCTTCTCTGACAGATCTGCAGCGACAGACAGAAGCAGACAGGACAGGAAGTCAGCTCAACAGACTGACAGGCCGATAAATCAGGTGAGTTAGAGCCATCACACCTCCGGTGATACCTGCTCTCAACACTGATCGCACCTGCACTGGAGACAGAGAAGGGACAGTTTTATGAGTTGAGGAACAATAAAGCAGACAGATAGCAGCGCTGTGAGGAAAAATATGGACACATCTGCCAGCAAAGCACAACAGGAGAGATGATTGTTTGCTGTTCATAGCCGCCCTGACTGATAAACAGACTGCAAAAAAACTTTACTACAAATCATTCAGTGTTCAAATCTTGTTTTTCTTCCAACAAGGTCAAAAATCTGCCAGTGGGATGAGATAATCCCACTTGTTTCCAGTGCTAATCAACTTGTTTCCAGAATTTGCCTTATTCTGCCTTGTTTCAATAGATTCATACAGCTGCTGTTGTCGGCCAATCAGAGTCCAGTACCGTGATAACTTAGCCATCACATTCAGATTTGAAACAAAATCATGGAAACCTTGCCTCAGTATTCAGGCCTAATATCTCCGGCACATCATCACATCACCGTTGCTTCCTCTCTGAAAACTTTCTGCTGCCTCAGACTGAGGGCGAGTCTCTGCTGTAATGACAGACCTCAGCGACTCAGAAATGTGCAGCCAACTTAAATTAGCCTAACTTCTATTGAGATAAAAGCAAGGGATTCCTACCCGCTTATGCCAAGAACAGGAAGACTCTGTGTGTGTGTGTGTATGTGTGTGTCACAAACCATGGCTCAATGGGCTTTGAAGAGCTGTGTGATGGCCTGTAATTACCATTTGTGGACCTCCACTACTCCTAAAAATGGCCGCCACGTCGCTAACGACTAGCCGCAGCAACAGGACAAGTTAGCTTTTAGCCTGGAGATGACACACAACGGACAGGCACTCAGGGAAGGTTGAGAAGATCTAGTTGAGGTTGCTGATCTCTGATTTTTTTTCTTTCTTTCTTAAAAAAATGTAAAGAAATAAAAAAGTAAGACCGTGATGGTGAGCTGCAGACGAGGCAGCGATCTTAGCGGGAACTTTAATTCATAGAAATTCAAATGTATTCAAGTCAAATTAAAGTAATGCTCATGTTGCTGCAGGCCCCCGGAGGTCCCCACACCTCTGTTTGGGAACCACTACCTTACACCTCACAGAACTGTTCTCCTGTTAGCTTTATGAGGGGGGATTTTGAGGACTTAAAGGGGAATGCCACCCACTGTAAAAATTCACATTCTTGCTCTGTCCCAGGACAGTTCAGTCAATGGGCTGCATGTGAATGTGCATCACTCGCTTCCTAAAAATGGAGGACTGAGCCTTTAATTTGTGATGCACTGGGATGTCAAACAGGGCTCTGCTGCACAGACAGTGAATGAGACACCAACTCTGTCGAACAATGCGATTTCTGTGTGAGCTCCTGCAGCCAAACGAGCTTTAAATTCTGCTTCATATTTGTTAGACACGTTAACATGAGCAAAGCTTTTTACGGCTCCTCCAAGACAAAGACCCCATTCACTGTCAATGAAGCAGCAGCTGATTTTACATCCCAGTGACTTGGCAAGTTAAAGGGCTTTCTCTCTGATTCATATGTTTAGGAAAGAGTCAGAAACAATGACTCAACTGTCCTGGAGTGCATAAATAGCACGTGGATTGTTAAATTGAGTGGCATTCCCCTTTAAGATCATCATCTGAGTTGACTTTAAGTTACAATGAAATGAGAAATGACATTTTCACTTTGTTAGCTAATTTTCCAAGTTATAACCACTCTAATTTGTCCTGACAGACTGCTTTAACATGTTGGCTTTGAGTGAACTGCAGCATATTATTTATTTCTTTTTATTTTCTATTCATTCATCTGAAGGAAGATTGTGGATTTGGGATGGATGGATGTGCAAATCCACTGGTCAACAAAACAGGAATGAGGCCTCAAATTTCAAAAGGATTCATTTAAGATCAACTAGCCTAAATGGCAAAATGCAAAATCTAAGTTATTATTTGTTTTCCTTTTAACTAAAAAGGTGGTATGATATATCAGGTATGAAAAAAAACTTAAAATTATATTATATGAATTAAATCCATCCATTGTCTTGCCACAAACCCTTAAAGCCCTCACTGAATTTATTTCATACAGTGACATCACCAAATCTCCATTTTCCGTGTTATTTCACTGCGAGAAGCCGCTAATGCCAAACCAGAGCAGCATCCGCCTCCGTAACCTGAGAGCGGTTCACCTGCTGCTGCCCTTTGACCTCCACCCCGCACTTCACCCAAACCTCTGACGGCACACGCCCGTCAGTCAAAACACGACGCACCCGCCGAGAAAACAAACCGCCAATTTGCATCATGACAAAAGCGGCGGGATTCACTGAAGACGGCTGCCTGGGCCGGTTTTTAATCTGCAGGTTTCAGGAGAGTCGGAGGTGAGGCCGTCCTGCACCTGAACAGTTGCTGGTTCGATTCCCACAGCAGCGAACACATCCGACAGCAGCTCTGCGCTCCGACCTGTTTACTGTGCATTGTGTGGTTTTGGTCGATTTCCCTGTATGTGCATGTGAATGACAGCCTGCAATTAGGGCTGGAAAATTGCTCTTTTTTTTTCTCCAGCTGGTAAATGTCAAAATTCACCGACCACTTCAACCGTGTCAGCAGCCAAAAACATTATTAGAACAGAACAGAGTCCAAACGACGGCTGGTCGCCCGCCAAAGTAACCAAAAATTTCCCCGTCCTGGCTGCTGCTGGCGGCTCCTCTCTCTGCCTGTGTTGCTGGCGTTCCAGCGTTTGGCTCGTTTTATGTTTAAAGAGTGTAAACAAATTTTTCTGACAGTCTCTGCCTGTGACACAATGTTAAAAGATGTATTTAAAGATTGTTGAAAGGCGTAGAAAAAAGGATCAGACGTCTCCACTTTGGGATGGTAACAGTTTTCTGATTGCTAAGTAGGGCTGAACGATACAGTGAAAAAAAAAACATCATACTGCAGTTATTTTGGCAGATACTGCAATGGTGATATGATTCATGGTTTTAGTGGGAATGATAGTTGCATCATAATTTTCATTTGCACTGAAGAAATTACAAAGATGATGTAATTTTTGCTGAGGCCTCTCATGTTTTCTCATGTTTGGAGAACAGGATTTGTAGGCCAGAGCGTCTCTGTGGCTCCACAACATGCATCATGTTATTTGGACTGCATGCTATATAAATGCCATATAAAAAAACGCCTCCTGTGATTTGGATATTGCACGTGGCCATGTTGCTATCTTGATAATATTTTGATTAATTGTTCAGACCTGTCACGATGTGTTTGATGCTGCTGAGGGCAAATGACCTGCAGGAGGAGTGGCAACAAGCTTCACTGAGGAAAAAAAAAATCTCAAGTAACCATTTAATAAAAACACAAGTAAGTGCTGATTCTCTCCTTTAGCCTGCAATGCAAAACAGACAAAATCCGATAGTAACATTCAGTATTTTATAATGAACCTATGTAAACTACAGGTTCTTGCTGAAATCAGAGCTGGGATTTGCATGTGTCTTTTGTTGGAGTCTTGGTCTGAGCTGCAGTCAGACATGATTGTCTAAACTGTGTTTCAGAGGCTTTTCCTCCCACAGGTACAAAGTCCTGCAGGACATTTTTTTCTGGCACGAAAACATTAAACTCAACAATATTGAATGTAGGTGTAAAACATCTACTACAATCAGCTGCTGCGAGGTTTTTCTCCTTGTCCAGAGTCCGGAGCGTCTGTGGTGTCAGTACCTGAGCTCTGTATTTAACATTGGAAAAAATGTCCATCTTACCAAGTCATTCAGTCTCATCTTTACAGCTCAAGATTTGTTTTTCTTCCAACAAGGTCAATAATCTGCCAGTGGGATGAGATAATCCCACTTGTTTCCAATGCTAATCAACTTGTTTCCAGAATTTTCTTGAATCAAGTGTCATTTTCTTGATCCTAGTGGGCTGATCTGCCTTATTCTGCCATGTTTCAACAGATTTATACTTGTTCCCAGAAAAAATCCTGAAAAACTGCATTGGAAACAAGTGGGATTATCTCATCCCACTGGCTTTTATTTTATCTTGTTTGAGGAAAAACAAGATTTGAACGCTGAAAATGAGACTGAATGACTCGTTAAGATGCAGGTTTAGTCTCCTTCTGTGATGCTTTAGCAGGATGGAAACATTCAGCCGCTGAAGCCCATTGAACTGAACTGAAAGAGTGAGAGGACGGAGGTGTTGGACGGACGTTTGCAGTGTTTGTTTGGTTGTGACGTGCTGCAGGTTTTGTTTGCAGGCTGTCTGCAGCTTTCAGAGAGCTGCATTTTAATACCCAAACAATTTGGGATTATGTTGAGGTCTTTTAAACGAGCAGAATAGAAATGCAAAATGGAAACTTCTCCGCTGTGGAAGATGAGCGTCGGTGTGTGATTGCAGCCTGAATGTGTGTGAGCGCTCACATGTGTCTTTCTACATCGCCTCATC
>OMKZ01054731.1:5824-17075 GCA_900302535.1 Neoniphon sammara | reverse complement strand
TAACAGGCATGAAGAGGGAACGCTGGTAGCACTGCTAGCAAGTTAGCTGTGCCCAGTGTGTGTGTGTGTATGTGTACCTTAGCAGTGTGATTTATGCATTTATGCAATACAAAAAGGCTGAGAAAAAAAACAAAACAAAACAAGAACCTCTACACTGGTAATGAATTGCTGTCACTGAGGAATGGTCAACATTTCAGAATCATGAAATCCACATAAGCACAGGAAAAACCCCTGTTAGCATTCGTGTGTGTGTGTGTGTGTGTGTGTGCTGCTCTCTGCCTCTTACTGTGGGACAAGAGGGTTTGAGTGTTTGGATTTAAATGTCAATTGTACTTGTGTGGGCTGCCAGCATTGTAGATTCTGCTACGTCCAGTTCTCTTGTTTTGGCTGGTGTGTGCGTATTTGTGTTTATGTGTGTGTGTGTGTGTGTGTGTGTGTGCGCAGGCACGCTAGCAAGGGTTGAGCAATATCCCGATCACATATTGGGGTATTTGAAAATGTCCAATGTGTCATACTGTGATATCATTTACACTCTGTTTTCCAGCACATCACGCTTCCTATAAATGAATTCAGTATTAGTGTTGCTGAAGGTCTTCAGTCATCCAGGTCATGGTGCGTCTAGAGGCCGTCATTCAGAGGCAGCTGGACTTTCTGCACGATCCTGAAGACATTTCATCAGAGAATCTTCCTCAGAGCTGCAGCCGTTTCCTCGGCCCTCTGCAGGCGGCTCACACCTCGACAACACGTGAGCGTCGCTGACAGCTGAGGAGCTCGCATGAATGGAGGCGTGAACTGCTGTGAGCCTGCTGGGGTAATGATGTTCAGCCAATGTCATAATATAACCTCAGACACTACAAAATAAAAAGCTGGTCAGTGTATATTAATGTGTAGAATGGATCTATCTTGGTCTGCATTGGTGTGTGCTGTGTCATGTTACAGACTTCAGCGCTCTCAGCTACAAAAATGAAAGTGAAACTTAAATTCTGCAGTTTGCTCCAAACCTGCAGGTCAGTGACAGTGTTTGTGATCAGTACGTGTGTAAACCTGCCCAAACTCAGATAGTTGAGTACAGTGCCAATGCCGGAAACATTTCCCTGTTTACTAATTTCGGTTCATCTGGACACACTGCTGTCAGGTTAGCAAAGGCTAATTCATTCATTCATAATCCCATGACAGGCCATGATGATGAAAATAATCCCCCTGTCACAATTAAACTGTGGGAGACACTTGTGGCAAATGCTTATTATGTCATGGTGCTTGAATACATTTAGCTTCTCTGACTAAGTTGCTGTGTTCTTCAGTCTGTCTGGTTTCTTGTCTTGTTGGTGCCCAGTTTACATCCACAATGCAACAGGGGGCAGAGGGTCATGGGAAATGTATTGAAAACATCACCTGTCATTACTGAGCACTTTGTAACTTAAGTTTTGAGAATATGAACAAATTTACCTTTAAAAGCGATTTTAAATACCTCTCTCAGCCAACAAGTGCCGCTCCTGCGTCAGATGTCTGGGGATTTCTGAGCGCAGATGGGCGGGAAATGCCACGGGATTTTGGGGAGACAAGGAAGAGAAAGTAAGAGAGAGAGAGAGAGGAAAGGGGGAAGGGAGAGGGAACTGTGAGATGGGAGGGGGAGTGGGAGGAAGAGAGACGGAGAGAAGTTGAGTCAGGGTGGATAACATCATCAGGTTTTATTCAGAGGGGGTTGAGAGTGGGAGGTGAGTTGACATTCTGTTCCATTAAACTAAAGCTTTTCTATTTCTGCTCGGTGGAAAACCTCTATCTTCTTCTATTAAGGTGTGTGTGTGCGTGTGTGTGTGTTACCTGTGGTGAGGTGCAGGGAGGGCATGTCTCCCTCCATCCCTGAGCTGAGTGCTGCTCGCTCGGCCATGGACTTCAGGCTGCTCAGAGGCTCCTGGGGCTGATGTGGGCAGACAAGGGGAATCATGGGAAAACAGACTCTGCCAGCCGTGTGCGCACATGTATTGTCCTTTCCTCTACGGTGGAGCCGGAGTTCCTGCACCAGTCATAATGCTTCATTTGTGGACTGCTTCTTTGTTCCTGTACCGTCCCGAGACGCCTCTGACGTAAAGGAGCGACTCCGAAACAAAACAAAACAAAGCAAAACGACAAGGACGCAAGGCTGAGTAGGAGGCCTCAAAATCGGCTTTGCAATCTCGGCCTTTATGAACACCTTCAGACAGCTGCATGATGCCTTCAGCATGGTAAAGTGTTAGCTGTCTGACTCCTGTGTGACTGTATCAGCTGGTGGGTGATTCATGCAGCAACTTAATTAAAAGCTCAACACAAGAGCTGTTGATGTGAACGGGACTGAGAATGAAACCCAGCGCTGACAAACAAACAAACAATCAGAAGGACGCCAACCAACTCTGATTTCATTATTTGCAAAATTATGAAATCCTGTGGGAAGCACGAGTGACAGTGAGAGGGATTGTCTGGCCAGGTCTGAGCTACTGGAGTGTCAAAGATGGAATTTTTAGGTTTAAGGATTTTTCCAACGATTTGGGCAAAATCCCCTTTTGGTGACTTCCCCAGACTAAGACAAGATGTTCTATACCATTTTCACCTCTGTATGTCCAGTGGTTCAGTTCCTATGGGTAATATTTTGTGTTAGCTTAGCATAAAGACTTGAAGTCTACAGGAGTCATTAGCCTAGCTCTGTCAAAATGAAAAAAATAAACCTTACAGCAGCTCCGAAGCGGTCTTATTTACACAATGGATCATGTGTATTTGAAATACAAATCTTGGATTTTTTTTTTTTTTTTTTTAAACATGATCATTTTAGAAAAAGTTAGATGGTAGGAACTACAACCACTGAACATATGTCTGCATCACTTATAGTTCCTACCTTCTAATTTCATCTAACTTTTTTTTTTTAAATTGCAAGACATACAGTATATTTCAAATACACATGATACACTGTGTAAATAAGACAGCTTTGGCATTGCTGTAAGGTTTATTTTTTCACTTTGACGGAGCTAGACTAGCTGACTCCCATAGACTTCCAGTCATAATGCTAACCGAACACCAAATGCTAACCTCCAGAACCGAACCAGTGGACGTACAGAGGTGAAAATGGTATTGAACATCTTTTCTCAGCCTGGGTAAATCGGCAAAAGGAGATATTGCCCAAATCGTTGGAGTATTCCTTTAAGCAACAAAATAGAGATGAAGTGTCTCATTTTTATTGTGATTATAATGCAACAAGCATGACATTTCTAACACAGATGCCCCGCTGGGCCTGCTGCTAGAGGAAAGGTCACTGGTGTCACCAAATTTGACAAGTATCATCATCTAGCCAACATGAATGTTGTCACCAAACTTCATGGTGATCCTCCTAATAGATTTGGAGATGTGCTGCTGTGAACCAAACTGCTGATCGACCATCATGTATAAGCAGGGCTGAGAGGATAACTATTTTTACAGCCTTCAAACATGCACCTTTTACAGTGTTCATGGGCCTTTCAGACACAGAAATGAAGGCTAAACATACAAGCAGACCACTTTCAATGCGTTTCGAGTGCACACTCTTCCTCAGGCAGCAAAGGTATTTGAAGGCTGTAATAAATACTTCTCTTTTTTGCATCAAATAGAGGCTTCCCTCTCAACTATTTTTATAGTTTAGATATTTTTTTTCTTTGCCTTTTGTGGAGCCCTACATTTTTACTGTTAGAATGATTCACAGTGTAATTATAGCATCTGCACCAGGGACAAATTTGTTCCATCAGCAAGTTCACTGCGCAGGAAGCCATTCAGAAATCTCTCTTCAGGCTGAATATTAGCAGGCCCAGTTTTGAAGGTGTAAACAACTCAATGGGCCGACTCAATGAAGCCTCGGCGCTCAGGGACGCTCATTCAAATCAAGTGTGTCACGCTTTCTATTTTGTTCCGCTGTTTTGATGCCAAATAAAAAACAGTGTGGCTGCTCAGAGCAAATTAATTCTTCTTCCAGCCTGGCTCGCCCGTTGTCATGGAAACTCAAGTGTTGTTATGTAGCATCCTATAGTAATGTTGACATGTTCTCATATTCCTTGCTGGTGATGAGAGACCTGGTGCGGCACACTCACGGCTGATTGGCTGTGGAGGGCAGAGATGAGGGTTTGTGATTGGCCGGCGCGGTTGAGGGCGGAGTCTGGTCTGATACCACAGCAGAAACATGACTATCAGAAAATCTCTTTTTCACAGCACTAGCATGTTAGCATAGATGCATCATAGATGGTGATACTGTAATCAGGTCCTGCCCAAAGCTGGAATAATTACCCATAAAAAAAAAAAATGAAAGCACGCTGTCCCTTGCTTATTTTATTTAGAAGGTGCATATAGCATATAGCATCAGCAGCTAAAACAAAATAGCTGCAAGTGGCTACATGCAGGGTCCATGTTGCAGTATGTAGCCCAAAATGAATCAATTGCAGTATTTTGATCTTTAAGAGAAATGGACTGTAGGAACACAGCTGGATTATGCTAAAAAGGCCTCTAGGCAAATATGCATTCACCCAACCAGTCCCATCAGATATTTTACTCTCACTTCAGAGACGCTGCATTTAAATTTTCACACTCAGAATCAGTAACTCAGTGCATCTGAAGCAGTATCATGTGATCACAAAACCAGCGCTCTATCTACTGTGCCAGCAGCACACTGGAGCCCTTTGAGGAGTGTGGGCTGGCTGGTGAAAAATTTAAGAAAAATGGAACTGACATGTAAAATAATTGCAACTAAGTAGGTTAAGCAAAGCTGAGTTTGAGAGTTCAAACAAGTGGGGTATGACTGGCTGAATATATTTAAGGACGTGAATGAGGCCATAGTGACCTCTAGAGGCTCCAGACTTCAACTGCATGGAGTGAACATCATGATTTACTGCCTTCTTTTTTATGTTTTAATGTATCTTCATGGAACTTGGTGTATGACGTGTACTGTCATTTTGTGAACATGCGAAATTTGTAAAGATGACTGGGCAAAGAGTCACTGAACCCTTTTCATCAGTGTAGCACACTTAAGTTGGCTTCACTTTTTGAGCAACTGGAGCAACATTTTCTCAGTAGTTAGGTAATTTATGTGAACAATGTATGATCAACCAGATTTACAGTTCATGAGAAAATGATGCAAACATTTAATTACTACATTAAAAGAAATAAAACTGCTCTCATCTAAAAAAAAAAAAAAAAAACAAAAGAAAGAAAAATCAATCTTCTCAGACACAAAATTAAAAAACCTTCAAACTCAACACGTAAACTCATCATGCAAAGCACATTTAGGCTCAGCCAGCAGATCCATCAGGCATGTGACCAAGCCAGTATTAATCTGTATGTAAAATATATACATATGCTGTGTATGTAGACTATGCAATAACAGAAATCAGGATTTCTTATGTAAGTAAATTCTAGATACATTAAGGTCACCACACACATCAAACCTGGTCCGTTTATTTCTATATATCAAGTAGATTCAAGATGTTTCAGCTGATAGTTGTTTTGCCTTCTTGAACTGAAACAAGATCCCCATGTTTGCACAGCTCAACTTCAACATGCATCTCATACACAGGTGATTTAACACCAGATGGTTACTATGGTTACCACAGCATTTACACAGGCATTTCTCCAGCCTCACTTTAAACAGAGCACATTCTCAGTCAGGTCTGGCTTTTCTCCTGTTTTTCTCTCCAGATTATCTTCACTGGCCTTTTCCTCAGCTTCACACCTTTACACAGAAACCAAACCCTGGTCAGACCGACAGTCTGTCCATTTTCACACCACTTATCCTCAGGGCAGCAGGGCCAGCAGCAGCACAGCCCATCCTGGCCTCTCTTTCCCCAGCAACTTTTCCCCAGCTCCTCCAGGGGGATCCCACAGCGTTCCCAGGCCAGCTAACAGGTATAATCTCTCCAGCGTGTCCTCTGTGGGTCCAGCCCGAGGCCTCCTCCCAGTCAGAGCTGCCTGGCTCACCTTCAAAGGAACACAACCAGGGCATTTTTATCAGGTGCCCAGACCACCTCCGCCGACTCCTCTAAATGCAGAGGAACAAACTCTGAGATCCTCCCAGATCACTGAGCTTCTCACCCTATAATGAAGAGTGAGGCCTGCAGCCCTCTGGAGAAACTGCTGCTTATAACTGCAAACTCATTCTGGAGACCACAGATGAGGTTTGGGACAAAGACTGACCAGTAAATTGAGAGCTTGACCTTACAGCTCAGCTCCTTCTTCACCACTACATTTCAATATACTGGCTGCATTAATGCAGCTGTTGCATCCGTCTGCTGGTTCATCTCACAGTACCTCTTTCCCTCACTTGTGAATAAGACCTCAGGATACTTTGACTCCTGTGGAAATGGGAGTTCAAATATCTCAAGTTCAAGTTGCTGTCTGCTTCATACTCAGTGGCAAACTGTTATGGAGATCACAACCTGGTAAATACAGAGAAGCCACACCATTCACAAAAAGCAGGGATGCTATTCTAGTGCCACCAAACTGGATTCCCTCCAGACCAGGGATGGACCTTAACCGCAGACCCTGGTTATGAAAATCATGAACAAAAGAGGAGGCGAGGCACACCCTTGTTAGAGTCCAAGGTTCACCTTAAATGAACTTGACTTCACATCGACTATGCAACCACAGCTCTCACTCTGAGGATACAGGGACTAAATAGCTCATAGACATGAACCAGTACACTTTGGGGTACACAATCACAAGCCTTTTCCAAATCTGCAAAACACACTGTGACTGGTATGGCAAAACATAACAATCTCCTCTGTTTTTCATTCCTATTCATGTGCTGCACTTTGATATCTTTTCAGGAAGTACAGTCACCACGTGTTGGTAACTGCTACAGCTGTAATGACCTAGAAGGCAATCTATACTGAGATTACAGATGCATTTGTAAAGCTATACTATCTGCATTGTACACTTGGGTGTACCTGCTAATGATTTTTGATGATTATTAATTCATTATAATTCATTATAGATGTCACATGGACAGCAGTGCTCTGTGTAGCTGCTGGTTAGGGCAGAAATAATGACCCATAAAATACAAATGACAGGGAGATCAGCAGCTGATCAATAGGATGATGGAGGAAAAATGGGAGAAAAAGAGGAGGCGGAAAGCAAGAAAAAGTGACAGAAAGAAATGTGAGACAGTGTGAAAGATGAGAGAGAGAGAGAGAGACACTTGATAAGAGAGAGAGACCTGTCGTTCTCTATAGCAGCCAGCAGAGGGCAGCATTGTGCCTGAGGGCTCATCTCTGTATCAGCCTTTTGGACACTCAAACACAAATTCACATGAGAGTGAAACTAATGCCAAACAGAGAGAGATGGAGTAAAACTAAACAATCTGTTTTGTTCCTCAGGGTTAAAGTTGACTGATGGACAGTTTCCATGACAAAAAACAAGTTTGCTGGGACAAACACTGCAATTTTGTTGCAAAATAAGATTAAATCCAAATACAACTCTCATCTATTTTCTGACTTCCTGTTGCGTATGAACTAAGGCATTGCTTCCTTTGATGAAAACATCTCCCTTCTATAATAAACAATAAGAAAACAACACCAAGAAATAACTCCAGTGCCAGAGTTATTATGCTGTTAGGTGAAAACAGAAATCGATTTCCTGGTCTGTTCTGTCTTTGTGCTGCTGAGTTTCAGACAGAAATCTGTGACAATTTCTGCCACGTTTTCCTCACAAAAGGTTCAAGACTGTTACCACTTGTTGGAAAGCCCCTTTAAATGAATACATACCAAGTAAATAAAAATGAATTAAGACGGAAAAAATAAAAATGGCCTGGCTAATTTCACCGCATCAGTGTACAGTAGCTTTACTCTCCACAGCTTTATTTTTTAACAGGCTGATACTAAAATGATTTCCTCTTAAGAATTTTAAGAATGATTTGATTGCAGTAAAGCTTTGTGTCCGGTCTGCTCATCAGAAGATGGACACCACTGCAAAATTTCAACAAGATGGCTCATTCGAAGAATGTACCAAGAAAACCAGCCTCCTCATTATTGACTTACTGACTGAAATGCCAAACTACATCAAAGCAGCTTTCCAGACTGTTTGGTTTAAGTCAAACTTTTCCTGAAAGCCCACAGCAAAACATCACATCACTGCTGCCCTGCAGCTTCCTTGTTGGAGAGCAATTATATTGAATTAATTCCCTTTCACTTTTCAGCCTGCAGCGAGAACAAGGTAAGGTCTGACAACCTGTCATTTGTGAAGAGGAAAGAATATCTGCTGCTGCACAGTGAATCTTCCATCCACTGAGCTTTATTTTCATTATTAACCATGCAGAAACTTCACTTTTAACTTGCCTGCTTCACTGAGTCTGCACTGCTGCATTTTTAAAATCAAAATATGATAAGATGAACTTCAAAATACTGAGGTCAAAAGAAAAATAGAATTCTATATACATTGAAAATGTAATAAAATGTATTAATGTAATAAATAGATGGGTGTTGTAATGACATCACATTGTTATATTAACTAGCATGTATGACTACCTATGGTACATATTTGTAATTTATGTTGTAATAATTATATTGTTCAATTAAATATAATTGGATTAACTGTCTAATGTAATGATCTAATGACTTGAATTGCTACATTATTTGTCAACATTATTGCGTCATCATTTAAAATGTTACACTACACTTCAGTCGAAAAAATAATCAATAGTTTATGTAGCGCAGTGACGTCATTTATTACATTAAAATGTTATATAACATGATTGATTTTGCAGTTTACCATTTTATACCCCTATCATATAATAGACAGGACTCTCTCTCTCTCTCTCTCTCGTTCTCTCTGCGTTTCTGACGCTACCTGCCCTTCTCAGTTCCTGAAAACAGATTAAGAGAGGAAAGCAAAACTGCGAAAAAATAAAGAAAGACAAACAAATACTGAAGAAAGAAAACGAGGAAGATCTGAGGACAGAGAGAGATGTGTGTGACTGAATCTGAATAACAACCTGAGTCACTTTTCCCAGGCGGACAGGCAGCAGCAGAGGTGGGATGGGCAGAGGCGTGGCAGAGCAGTGAACGCGCTTTAGTGTATGGAGAGCTGCGTGTGTGCGCGCCCCGACGCCGGCCCAGTGAAATTGTGCCTTCCAAGGCGATTGCCGTCATCCTCAACGTCCACTGTTTACTCTGATTGGGCGAGTCACATAATCGACTTATAGATTCTCTATTTGAGTTTAGTTTCACTTTCAAGGAACAACCGCTACTCTTCAACGCACGTGGTTCAGGCGTTGCTTAGGAAGACTGGCGATCACTTTTTGGAAGCTAAAGGGGTTCAGAATAAAGAATAAAGAATTGGGGTTTTCCACAGCCCTGTTGGACATAAACGATATGCGCATCAGGCGGAGAGATTCATCATTCATTCCTGACTCTGAACCTCAATACTTTATCAAAACAAGATGAAGGCGATCATTGTTTTGCTCTTCTACTGTCATGTCGCATCTCCAGGTAAGACCACATTTACAGTTTTTACAGTTTTGGTTAGAAGCATTTGTCAGTAGGCTATGGAGTTCACTTTTTCAAAACTCCTTTTACAGCTGTCTGCGCCAACAGGGCGCTTGGCACAATAGTTTAACTTCATGTTCAAAATGCACCAAAAGTACCAAAATACTGCACGCATGTTTCAAAATCAGATCAATGCACCAGGCTGAGGGCGTACAGAAAGGGAGCTGATGTGCACAAGGCAGGCCATAGTCTGGGAGGTAAACATACTCAGCTGCCCTGGTAGCCCCCGCCTACAGTGGCTGAAAACAAAAGTTTGTGTGTTAAAATGAGCAGATCTGTAGTTTTTCCTTCTTATCACCTGGACTGTAACCAGGACTGCCTTGGAGAGGGGACACAGAAGACAGGAAAGACTGAGAGGAGCAGAGAGGAGAGCCAGAGGAGAAACAACAACACAGCTAGCTAAGGAGGTGAAGGGAGACAGTCACAATACAAATACATGAACATAATAAAAATGTCAGGTTGCATGGTGCAGATTAAAAGACACCTACTGACTTGTCAACAGCAAAGTTGTAAAATTGTTCAGTGATTTTAATTCTTAAATCAACTTCAAAATGAACTAAAAGAGTGCATTTTGGTTACAAAAAATATTCACCAAGCTTCATTTTTGCCAAGGTTTGTGGCTCACAGTAATTACAAAATACAAAATTGTAAAATGAAAAGTAAGGGAGACTCCTTTAGTACTGTTGTAATACAGTAAAATTGATGTAGTTTACAGTTGGCATAAAACATATATTATCAGAATTACCAAAATAACCAGAAATTACACTGGTCTTTTTCATCTGGCCACATGTTCTCATCAACATCCTGTGTTGTCTTGGCATGTTCAGTTATCTCTGACAGTCTTCTGCTTAAATGTGCAGGAAACATGGGGTAGGTTGGTCTCATTTACATAGCTACAGTCAGTTTGTATTTTGCCTGCAGTCATAGAACAGAAACAGAAATTTTCTGTTGTATGTAGGCAGTTTATCATATTTCATCATTAGAAAAGTATCATAAAAATGTAATTCTTAAACCTGATCCTCTGTTTGTCCCACAGTGCTTCACTCTCTGAAGAAATTCTACACAGCATCGTCTGAAGTCCCAAACTTCCCAGAGTTTGTGGTTGTTGTTTTGATTGACGGTGTTCAGATGGTTCACTATGACAGCAACACACAGAGAGCAGAGCCCAAACAGGCCTGGATGAGCAGGGTCACAGCTGATGATCCAAAGTATCTGGACAGGGACACTGAGAACTTCCAGAGTGCCCAGCAGATCAACAAAGCCAATATTGAGATTGTGAAAAAACGCTTCAACCAAACAGGAGGTTTGCTTGTGTTTCACTTTCTGATGCTATTTATTTATTTTTTTTTAATCGTGATTTGTTGTAACACCCACACACACAGTTGTTGTTTGTGCCACAACTGGTTGTAGAGAGGATGAGAGGGGTTTTCCATGACGGCTTTAATCTTGTCCCTCGTCCAAAGACCCGAGAAGATTAAGCGAATTAGTCCGCTGACGTATCAAACAGCGACGGCTGTTTTACACTTCATTTTTTACAGTGGTGAAGCATCGGGCTATTGAACCTATTTTAACCCCCGAAATTTTTTAAGTTTTTGAATCACTGCAACCACAAGAGGTTCTTCATCATACAGTCATAACTGTGCACAAAAAATTTAGGCAGATAGGCCCAGTAATTTGCTAGATAACCACAGATAGACACACACACACACACACACATACACACCCAA
>OMKZ01054728.1:7156-18455 GCA_900302535.1 Neoniphon sammara | reverse complement strand
TTCTGCTTCAAGTGTCTGCTCCTTTTATTTGTCACCATGTCAAAATGCCAGATACTGATTGAACAACATTGCTCAGTCAAATTAAAACGTTAAATCCACCTTTTGTAAAGTATCCTTTTTGGGTATTTTTTTCTGTGTATGAGTGTGTTTCCCCATTTGTTCATGTTTCTTTATTCAAACAGTTTACAACAGTTCTGTGTGATCTATGTGTAATAAGAGCATAAAAACAAAACATAATTGATGTATACCACCGTTAAGCCTGCCTAAAAGTGATTTTTTTTTTTTTTTTAATTTGACAGCCTGAAATTTGTTCGTCCTCTGCCTAGTCCCAGAGGTCAAATCTGAAATGCCTCCACATCTGAAAATAAACTTTATGGTTTAGAGAAACACTGGAGAAAGTTTCATGCTTTAGTCATAAAATACACAATATCTTCCATATGTGAGCTTATCTGCTACACTATAAAGGTTTGTACACCGTTTGTAGTGCAGTAGAAATTGATAACTATTTTTGTATCAACTTTTGCTGCATAAAAAGCAGATTTACTACAGTTTAAATTGTTGGTGATGTTCAAAACCTGTAGTTCCAACCTGAATTTGAAATTAAAGCAGCAGAAAATATAGAAATACTGATCACAGATTTCTCATAGACAGACAGTTAAGTTCAGTTAAGTTAATGGTTTGTACATACTTTTCCACACCCGTAACACTAATTAATCATGATTTTGTCTTGTAATAATGTAACAGCAAAAAAGTTTGTTGTGAACATTCTTAAAGGGATAGTTCAGTTTTTTTAGAGCAGTACATTGCTCAGCATCTGTTCCAGTATAATTGTCTGTTTCTCAACAGTGGGGACACGTAGATTGCAATCTACTGCAGGTAAGACAGTAACTATGGATAAATACCTCATACAATCCCACTTCAAAAAAGGTGGTCGTGGGCAAACCTAGCCATGTCTATATGACAGTTGCCCTTGCACATTTAAAACGCAGGGTGCCCTTCGCACACATTTGACCAGGTATCATACAGCCAAAGACAGTGTACAGCCAGGAATAATCTCTGCTTCAGTTTGCGGTGCTAGTTGTTCTACAGAGAATGACTACTTTCAGCATACTGGAAATCATCTGAAGAGCCATGAAACTGTCTTTTGTGTATTTGTAGGATGCAGCTTTCAGACAAATATATACAATACATTTCTGAAACACAAAAGTAGAAGACACAAATCCTGTTCTTTGAGCAATTTTAAGCAAGGCGTCTATGAGAGTCACCACAATCAGACTGTTGGCCACTCTGATTTATTAGAGGCCAGTGATGATGAGGGCACTAGTTTAGATTGTGATAAGGAAAGTGCATCATACTTAGTTCTTCAAAGAATTGGCTTACTTCTGCTGAAGCTTGAAAGCGTCTGTAATGCCTCAGTGAAGTCCATTGATGCCTTGGTTGAGGACCTTCAGTTCATTTCATCCTCAGCATCTGTTGAAGTTGTTAGAAATATACTTGATTCAACATTGAAGTTAAATAAGTGCATTGTTGACCAGGCCATCATAACAGACTTGGCAGAACAGTTGTGCAACTTCCATCCCATTAGTACAGCACTTGCTGCAGGTGGTCCACTTGGTTCAGCTTTTAAGAGAAGAAGGTATTTTAAGGAGCATTTCCAGTGTGTTGATCCTGTTGAATATATTCTTGATTGACAGAAGAACAGACCTTTCAATATGTGCCTATTCTCGAGACTTTGCAGAAAGTCTTGAAGAATAAAGACAGAGGGAATCTCATCCAGACATTCAAACAGTACTGGATATATTAAGTCAACTTTTGATGGCAAACTTTTCAAGCAAAATGCCTTCTATGCTGGGGAAGAAACAAGACTCTCTATAATCCTTTATGTTGATGACTTTGAGGTGTGCAACCCACTAGGAAAAAACACCAAGAAAAAAACACAAAATAACAGCCGTTTATTGGATTTTGGCAAATTGTAATCTGCATTAACGTCAATACACCTAGCTTTACTTTGCAAAGCTGTTGATGTCAAACAGTTTGGATACAAAGCAGTTTTGGAACCCCTCTTGAAAGATCTTGCCACTCTAGAACAGGACGGGATTTTCATTTCCAGTGTTGGAAAAAATATTAAAGGGACTGTACACTGTGTTGTAGCCGATAATCTCGGTGCACATTCAATCAGTGGACTAGTTGAAAGTTTCACGGGGCCGTACATCTGTAGATTTTGTCTTGGACATTCTTCAGAGTACCAGACACACGAAGTGTGGACTAGAGTGTTTCCACCTTGGACAAAGAAGGACCATAGTTTGCATGTGCACACTGTGAGAGAAAATTCAATTTTTAACCCATTGCTTTGACATTAAGCAGTCGTGTCCATTGACTGATAAATTGAATCACTTTCATTGTGTATCTGGGTACCCACCAGATGTACTACATGACCTTTTTGAAGGCATAGTCCCAAGAGAACTAGCATTGTGTTTTCAGACTTTTACCAAGAAGAAGTACTTTAATTTGACTGAACTCAACGAGTTAATCACACATTTTCCCTATAAGGGCTCAGACAAAGCCAACAGCCCTCAAGCAGTCCCTCAAAACTACATTCATCGCATAACTATAGGTGGAAATGCCCATGAAAATTTGGGCTTTGAAGTGAAACACAGCTTTTTCAAGCAAGTTGTGAGGCAAACAAAGAATTTCAGAAATGTGTTGGTGACCCTTTCTAGAAGACATCAGATGATGATGGCATGCCACTTGCATACAGATGTTGGAAAACAGCCATTGTGTGTCACAAAAATATCTGTAGTGCCTTTAGATGTGCTGCATTCAGACATACAGGAAGCTTTAAGAGAAACATCACCGCTTCTGCATTCTGTGCAGTTAGCTAACACTGTGACCTGCTATGGAACAAGGTACACTGTTGGGATGATCTTGTCTTATGGCTCTACTGGGGAACTTCCTGACTTTGTTGAGATTATTCAGATAGCCATTTTGAACAACTGTGTACATTTTATTGTAAAGTTACTTGATGCCTGGTATGAAGAGCATCTAAGATCTTTTCAACTACACTGGTTAAATGGCTCTTGTCGAGCAGCAGACACTTGGTGATGTGTACCCCTTAAGGGGCTGATATACTTCAAAACAGGTGTGCACGCAGACAGCTGCGGACGAGCTCCTGGACAGCGGACGCAGCTCTATTATACTAGAATTTGGCTGTCGCGACGCGCTTCACCAGAAGAGTGTCCTACTACCACAATGAAACACAAAGCCCTTAATATGTCCTTAGTTTTCCTTTCATCCACGCACACCTTAATTTTTAAGGGTAGAGTTAAATTAAGGGATCCCGTTTCTAGTGAGTGTTTAATGAAGTTTGAGTGGCTTTCAGTGTGCCTCGCTGATACTTTAACTTTTACCTGCACGCCTCCACGTCTCTTCCCTCTGCCTGGGCGATTTCTCTCCACAAATTTACACACATTGGATGTCTCTGTTCTTCAGAGATGAACTGTGAGTACAGGCGAACCTCCCATAGCATGCGCAGTGGCAAGCGTACAGTCCGCGCGGTCACAAAAATCTGGCTGCACATTGGACATCCGCTACCTGTCCACGCGGACATCTGCAAACATCAGTCGGTGACAAAATTTACGTCATGCGGACCCTCGCAGACGCACAAAGTATAACAGCCCCATTAGCTTCATACAGTGTGGGAGGAAAACGCTTGGTCACACTCAAACGTCACATCTGTTGTTCGTTTTAGGCAATTTTGATAAATTATGTTAACCTTTACATCTCATAATATCTGTATTTTAGCCCATTGTTCTGGAAATATAACAATACAGTGTCCTTTCTTGTTGACATTTTAGCA
Source organism: Neoniphon sammara (assembly GCA_900302535.1). Lineage (NCBI taxonomy): Eukaryota > Metazoa > Chordata > Actinopteri > Holocentriformes > Holocentridae > Neoniphon > Neoniphon sammara. The sequence goes on along the minus strand of OMKZ01054728.1, from coordinate 14,599 downwards.
ATTTAATGACAATTATAATTATGGCATACACATTTAATGTTATGATTACAACCCAGTGTAGTGTTCCACTTTTTCATGTACTGTATAAGCTTCTGCTTATATAGTACTTAAAGAGCCCCTCCAGTGGCCTCTTGATGTCAAAATGCTTCCTGAAAAAGAAAGTGACATATGCAGTCCCCCCCCACCACCACAGTCTCAGTCAAAATGAGCTTCACCTGTGCAAAAGGTGTAACCACAATGCTTCCAGTCATTTCAAACACACATCGCAACTAAATCATTGGTTCTCCTGGTAAAATGGGAGTAACAGCTAATTACAGACAGCTGGCACAACCAATCCAGGCCCTGATTAACCTGCTGCACAGGTGAGACTCACTGTGATTGGTGTGATCTGCATATGTCACTTTCTTTTTCAGGAAGAGTTCTGAAAATCACTGAGATCATGAGGCCATTGGAGGGGCTCTTTAAGCTTAAACTTAGTTAACATTAAAGGAAAGCTTAACTAAAAGCTTAAGCAAAAGTTAAACTTAAAGCTTAACTTTTGTCTATTCTTGTCAGGATGGCAGAGATGGAGGCAAAGCTCCAAGTAATAATTGATGACCGAATTGAGAAGTTGGTCCTTCCATCAGGAATCCCACCCACCCAGTATTTGGACTCAGAATTTGGAGATTACTTTACTCTTCACAACAGTGACCTTATCAAACACAAAGACACTATAAAGGTTGTTCACACTGTTCCGATTCTTCTGAACTTGTATCCAGTTGATGAAAGTTTGGACAGTTCCTTTGGTCAACAGTCAACTGACTGTGACTCTGCATCAATTGCAGAGGCAACTGCATCAAACACAGAGTCATCTGCTAAAACATCTTCACAGGACACCATTATCCTGTCTAGGCGAAGTACCACAGAACGTTGTCAGCCATGGCCAAAGCAGTTCCCCATTCCACAGTTTGCATACGAAACTGAGATGTACCTTGAAAGAGCCGCTGAGGACTACAAGACAAATGGAACACTTCTGACTACCTCTAAGATCAAGGCAGACATATTTGAGAAGCTGGTTGAAACTATATATACATATACAGCCTATCCATCAGGTTCACAGATAAGTGATGTTGCTGAGGCACTTGTCAATAAATATTCTTGTCTCAAGGAACCTGGCTCCTTTGCAGGTTACTATGGCTAGCAGCAAAGCCTCAAATACAAGATGTCAAATTATCGCACCAAACTCCAAGGCTACGGTGTTCCTGAGGTGTTATGCAGTGCACTGAAAGGCAAGACCCCTGCGGACCAGAGGTCTGCAAAGAATGCACACAGAAGAAACGAAATCATCAACCAATCACCCAGCACAGAGGACATCAAAGCCAGATGGCCTGCTCTATTTGAGACATCTCACGTGAGTTACAAGTGCATGCTAATTAGAAATATCCCTAGTTCATTGTGAAGGATTGCACTTGTGGTTCTGCATTTAGCTCTTAGATGCACTTAGATACAAAATGTGTTACGTTATTGTCATCATCATTCTAGATCAAATTTTAGAATGATATAGTTTTTGTTGCATTACATTGTTATACAGTTTCTAATAGGAATCATTTTAAATAATAGAGGAACTACCAACATTGAAGACTGTAGTATTCTAACCAAAATATTTTATTTAAAGGGTCATGTTATGCCCCTTTCCCAGTTTGATATTGTCATATCTGTGATGTATTTACAAACAGCATGTTTTTATGATCAAAAAGCTCCTAGTTACAGCTAAACAAGCCATGGATACAGGCCCTGCATTTCAATATTTTTTTCCATTTCCCCTCGTTGACTTCCCCTCAGCCCTTGGTAATACGTCACAATGGAGGCCACTTGGAGAGCAGAGGGAAAGTGGGTGGGGCAGGAGTAGAGGTGATAAATGGAACGCACCTGCCCTTGCACACTCTGAGCATTAACAATCATGAATCGGCCAGAGGTTGTGAGTGCAGCGCTGTTCTGCCTATTAGATTTGCTGCAAAACATCCACAAGCTCATTTCACTGACAAATAATTACAATAGGCTATTTGAATGTATAATTCTGTAGTATACTTACACTTGTATATTGCTTTCGTTGACATTCTAGCATTCAGGCAGTCCTATAAGTATTAACTGAAAACTCACCTTGCTCAATTTATTAATGTTCTCCTTCTTTGGATGTACGCAACAAGAGGTCTACAGGCTCTCCTGCCACCTATATGTGGATGTCTTTTCTTGCACTGAATGCAAAATTGCAATGCATTGTGGGTGATATTGAGGTCTGGAGTGACCATCGTTGTTGACTTGCTCCCTCAGCCCTCCGAGGGTTGATCTCACCAAATCCACTTCAGTTTTTCAGACAAGTGGAATGACACTCAGCACTTGCCCTTGGGATTCCCGCGAGGGCAAGTGCTGAGGAGAAGTGAATGAGGGCATGTTTAACCACTATTGGGACGCAGGGAGGCCCTCTGTCTCACTTAGCCTGAAGCCCCTCCTTCTGGAAAGCCCACTCTGCTGTGATTGGCCAGCTCCTTAGAGCATGTCGGAAGTGTCATACCTCTTACCATAACCCAAGTTCAGCTACCTAGTGAGGCATGGGGTGGAGAAAGATGCAGCTGCTCTTAGAAATTCTATGAAGCCCCTTATGACATCAAGTGGAGCCACAAATCTGAATGACTCTGTTAATCACATGAGTACAGAGCAAGCAGCCCACATTAAACTGACTGAGTTGTTATTTCAGTTTTTAAGTTAGTAGGCATATCAGAGATCTGATCAGAGATTTTTTTTCATAATATGACCCATTTAACATGCTGTAGAGTCTAACCCAGAACGTAAACAATCGACAAACATGGAGGTTGTAAAATGATGTAAAAATGATGATCTGAAGTAGGTTGCTTCTTGCTTTTGAAAAATGTCGTAAGAACAGTATGTATGTTTGTAATATTTGAGGCTTTAAAGTTGGTTTCATGATTTTTCTTTCAGATCCAGGATAAGTTTCAAAGAATCACAATGGTGCATCTTGACCGAAGTTCATGTCCAAGCTGGACGAATATACTTCTCGGCTTCTGAACCTCTTCCACTCCAAGGGCGGAAGCATGGGGTTGAGGTTGCAGGCTATCCTGCTCAAGGTATCCTTTGTTGAGTGTTATGTTTGCTAATATTTTATTATAGGAATTTTGTGATCAAACTGCTGGAATATCATACTTAAATTTACAGGAGGTAACGTTAGCCTGTGATGATTCTCTTTGTAAATGGAGTATGAAATAATTGCATAAGAATTTGTTTCATTAGTGTTTCATTATACTGGTCCCTGAGATGGCACAGGAAGAATCCTTGATAGGGGCTTATTAACAGTAATATAAACCACCTGGTGCTTATTTTTGTCATTTCAGACTCCAAGCAATCCTAACATCAACATGACCAGAGATGTTGTCATTCTTCTACCTGGTATGTCTTGGGAAGGTCAAATCACAAAATAGTCATAACTATATTTCTCCCAGTAGTTTTTGGCATGCTACATCATTGTCCTCTGTTAAGTGTGTGTTAAAAGTTTTTGATTTCCATTAAGGAATTTTTAAGTGCTAGTGCAGAAATAGGAGGTGTTATTAAATGCTTACTATCTCAATTTGATTTCACCAACTGGTAGAATTTAAAACTTGTCAGTAGTTTATGTAATCTTTTTCCTAAGAATGCTTTACCTAACAATTGTATTTTTATAAGTCTTATTTTTTTTAAGTCTTTATAATTTGTCCCTAAAAGCTAGCTAAGAAATGCTGGCCAAAGAGCTGCTTTGTGAATACAAAGACATTTTTACAGAGAGACTGAGGCAACTTCTTAAATAAGCAAAGGAGAGCAGAGTTGAACCAGTAACTGTGGAAGACTTCAAGCTTCAGGAATGAACTGGTTTGGATCAGTAACAGATAGCTTTGCGGTTCCACTGTATAGGGGACCCTTACAGCAGTAGGCGGAGTGTGGACTACTGTACCTCTTCAGCAGTCTACACTCCGCTGTTAGCAGGTTCCAACATTTTCCTCTTGAGAAAATACAAACAGCAGATACAAACGGCAGGTACAACGACCAAAGGGTTACAAGAATGGTAACGGGTTACCATGAAATGGTAACAGTTCCATGGTAATAGAAACACTAAAATAAGCGTACTGTGCCATCCTGTACCGCACCGTACCACATAGTGGAAATATGGTTATAGAGATTGGTTGACTGGTGACCAGCCTGTGTTAGCGAATGTAGAATAAGATATTCATCAATACAGTGCCAGGAAAAAATGATGTAGTAATAGATTGATTTCATTTCAGAAATTTCATTTACAAATATTTACAACTGTAACTCTGTTCAGCCCATCATCGTGTGATTGAATTGTTTTGATTTGTTGGTGAACTGATTGGATCATGTTCAATTTACCTGGTGTGAAAATATGCTTTTATGTACTTTTTTAAGTGTTATCTCAGATTTTTCTAAAACACTGACATAAATAGAGTGCATTACAAGCAACGGCTATGACAAACTCCAGATTTTCTTGTCCAAACAGTTGGAAGCAATTTGTGAAATAGGACCTATTTCACCTATTTTCCTATTCTTGCTATTACAGGATGCTGATGAAGACAGTGTATCGCAGGACCTTGCTGTTCAAAGCCTGAAGATCTACAACATCAAAGCTAATACGTCAGTGGATCCAGACAACATCGGTATCGTGTTGGAGGGTGTGAAAGTTCTGACTGCTCTCGGTAACTTTCCAAGGGCTTGCTCCCTGCTCGTTGGGTTGGTGTATGCTGTGAATCTTGCCTATCCGAAGGAGCTCAGGCACACGTTTGAAGTGTTTCAGAAACTTCTCCTCGAGCTGGATAGTTCAAAGCTCTCCCCAAAAGTGAACAGCCTCAGGAATAAGCTACTGGCTTAAGAAAAGGGACCCTTGCTAATCAAAAGGGAATTGACAAGTCACTGTCAAAACTGACACACAAGACTTTGTGAAATGCTTGAGTGAATGCTTCAGTGAAGTTAGTTAACATTAAGGCAATATCAGTCAAGTTTGGATTTCTGCATGTGTATTTTTTCTTGCAGTACATTACAAGTGTTAATATGTTGAATTTTTCTGTGTTATTATGCTACAATGTTGTCAAACGCTTCCATGCCATTGGGTGGCACCACCCATTCAAGAACTACCCTTTCAAAGGATATATGTCATATGTGGTAATGTGGTCTGTTACATGGCTTTGCATCTGTTCAGGTTGAGGTACATACCTGTCTGTCACATGACCCTTGTGACATTTTGTGGACTCTCCATGCAGGCTTCACCACTGAAGGGTGATGATCTGCAGGCTGCAAAACTTTTGTGTCTTGTAATATATCATTTGCACTTTATATAATCTGTTTTTGTTGAGTTCTGTCTTTCAACTTATTGTTAGAATAGGAAAATAAGTGTCATGGAGTCAAGGGCCCCAATACAGTGACATGATGTGGCATAAAAATACAACAAAAGAAAATAGAAGTGTTCATGCCACATGGGTCTCGCCCATCTCTCACATTTTGTCATGCAGAATGGCTCAGGTGTTTTCCCCAGTTAACCTTTACATTCATACCTGTTCTGTGCTCTGCATGCCCCTTAAACATAAAGTGTACTTTTATGTGATTGATAGAAAATTGTTGAAGCAGGCTTAACTGAGTCCCAGTTAATTGTTGTTTATGTGATGGTTCTAAAAAATTATATAAACCATACTTTGAGTGGAGTGGTATCATGTTTTTGACTTGATACTGATATATATTGCCCCTTCTGTTTTATTGTTGTATTTTGGCATTTTGCACTTGTTGAGTGCTGGATAAACATGGTTTAAAAAGTTGCACAAATAAATGTTTATCTGCTGCTGTTTTATGCATTGTAATCTGTTGATTTCTTGATGCCAGAGTTTACTTAAGTTTGGTCAGGATATTGGGTAAATTAGACACAGAAAAATTATGGCAACAAAGGGACATTCAATATTATTACTGTAATACAAATTAAAACTTAAAATTAAACAATTATTTTAGGTACAGATAAATAAGAACAACAGTGTAAATGTGTTGAATTAAGCAACAGTGTGCTAGAATATGAGCTGATATAATTTCTTTTATTTAGTTAATCCAAATCATTTTTATGCAGATATTTAATAAATGTAAATCAATTTCACCCAGATAATTAATAAATATAAGTCAATTTCACCTAGATTATCAGTAAGTTTCATTAAAGTATATATATATACTTTTTAATCAAAATTGTAGAACTTAAAATCTATTCAATTATATTATGTGTCACTTTGTTGCCACAATTTTTTAAGTAACCATTGATCAAATTTTTTTCAGTGTATTAATTAACAATCAATACGCTTCAATCAGTGTGTGTCTGTATGTGTTTGTATGCCTGTGTGTATGTGTGGGTTAGTAAAAGGGAAAGGAGAGAAAGCAACAGAAAGAGAGAGCGACCCTTACAGCCACAGGGAGGTGTGCTCACTGCCTTTATCACTCAGAGACATGGTGGCCGGGCTGTGCTCTGTCCACTGTGTCGCTGGTTTTCCTACGGATAAAATACAGTTTATCCGTTGGGCGTCACCCATGGTGACAAGTTAACACAAACAGCAGTACAGACTCGCAGTCCTTTAAGTTAACAGTAGCAACAACAACAAGCTTAAAATTGCACACTTTAGTACCTAACTCTGCGTAGACTTAAGCCTCTTACTTGGGTCTTAAGGAAGCGAGTGGAGTGTGTTTTTCGTCTGTCTTTGGGTCCGGCTCGGTTCCTCGGGGCGCGGATACTAACGGGGGGCATCTTCTCACTCTCTCGGTGGGTTTGACAGCGGCTGATCCTCGGCACGGCGGCGGAGACAGACAAAGGAGTCGACTCGAAGAAAACGGCGTCGTCCCTTGGTTCTTCACTTCTGCAGGAAAGGTGAGAAAGCAATGGGTTGTGCAGCGTTCCAGTTGCGTGCTAGGTTGAACACAAAAAGGGAATCTCGGCTCATCTAGTGAGGTGGAGATTTCTTGGCCAAATAAGTTAATGTATGTACGTGAGGTACCTCCTTTAGCTGCAATTTTTACAACTGGAAGCAAGGCTTTCAGGTCAGTCCCAGGTTTATATAGCCTAAGTGACAACACAGGGACAACAGGGACCCCATGTGGTTTCCATTGGGTCTCGTCCAATGGGAGCTGAGAGCTCGAGTATGGGAGAAAGTCACACCTAGGTGTGAGTGGAGCATGGCATGGTGGGGGAAGAAGTCTGTTCTGGCTCCTATTGTTTGAAATTGCCACCTTTTCTTTATCAGGTTTTTAAAGTTACATGTAGGCGTCACTCTGGCTTCATAAGTGCATTTAGGCCTTTGTCTCAGACACAGAACATGTGGCACAACATTACCCCCTTTGGTCTGAAGACTGGGGTGCTGGCCACAGTCTTTAGAGCAACTCTAG
>OMKZ01054726.1:6441-36870 GCA_900302535.1 Neoniphon sammara | reverse complement strand
TGTGTGTGTGTGTGTGTGAAATAGAGGGCGAGACTGATGCATTGCCAGTAATTTCCTCGATGCCCTGATGCGCTCATTGGTGCGTCCCTCCAACGTGTCACCAGTTTTGGTGGATTACCCCAGATATCTCCACCATAAGGTGGGTGAAACTCCACTCCTTTCTCTCAGCTCCTGTCCTCACGGTGTCCACCTGCGGCTAGAAGGACCTCTCACAACATTTGGGAAACTTCGGAACAACTCAGGGAAACAGATTCAAACACGCTTTCAAGACTTTATTAGTTCTCTTACGCATGCCGAACACTAAAATGCACTCATTTACTTCAGCTAAGGAGTCCAGGATAATGCCGTTCCATGTATTTTCAGCGTTTTTGTTGTTGGCATCTTTGTTGCTGAAAGGTGTCCGAGCTGGTGACTCCACGGGCTGCGCGTCCTGCGGCTTGCCGGCGATGGAGAAGGACGCAGAGGAAAGGCTGATGATAGAAATTGCAAAGCAGCAAATCTTGGACAAGTTGCATCTGAAAGAGAGACCAAACATCACTCAGACCGTGCCTCGGGTGGCGCTCCTCACTGCGCTACGCAAACTGCACTCAGGACGCATCAGGCAGGATGGCACGCTTGAACTGGACAACAACATACCCACCAAAGACCAGGGCTATGAAATAGTGAGCTTTGCAGACATAGGTAAGTTTGGTCCCTGCCGATTACATTCTACAGCTGGGTTTTCTTTTAAACATTTAACCTACGTGGGTGCGTTTTACGTTAGTGCCTGAAACATATCCAAAATTAGGTCAAAGTTTACGTGTGCCTTGTTACCTGCCAGCAGTTATTGCACTCGGCTATATAATGTGACTGAAGATGACTCATTCATCAGCAATAGATTATATCTTTGTTTAGTCGTATATTATGTCTGCAGGGCCTGATTGGTTGTTGTAAAGTGATCTTGTTTCATTTGGAAATAGTTTAATCAGAACAATTTTTACATGAAATTGCAGTTATATTCTGTAAGCAAAGAGTTGTGTTTAAAATGACTTTCTCTTTGATTGTGTGAAATGGTTAAAAATAATCTCCAAAATAACCAAGACATTGTTGTTTTTCAACTGTCTCTGGTCTAGATGAGCGAAACAATGGTGATGGTCTGAGCCTCAACCTCACCTTCCAGTTCCTGCAGGAGCATGGCCAGAGTATCCAGGTACTCCAGTCCTCTCTGTGGATCTACGCCCGCTCCTCTGGGAATCCTCACCGGGACTCCCGCCTTCCCGCCCGCGTCTTCCTCTCCGCAGATGGTGGGGTTTCAGGCTCCAGCCGTACCCTGGTAATAGAAAAGATGCTGGAGGTGCAGGAGAGTAACTGGCACACCTTCCCCATCACTCGCACCCTGCAGGCCTTCCTTGACGGGGGCCAACGCCATCTACGTCTGGAGGTCAGCTGTGATGAGGATGGGAAGAACCTTTGCTCCCTGGATGGCCCTGCCGACACCCCCAACCAGCCCTTCATGGTGGCCCAGGTGCGTCTCCGTGACGACCACTCCAAACACTTAATCAGGAAGCGCTCACTGCGCTGCGGTGATGATGTAACCGTGTGCTGCAAGAGGGACTTCTATATCAAGTTCAAGGATATCCAGTGGCAGGACTGGATCATCGCTCCTGAGGGCTACCATATGAACTACTGCATGGGTCAGTGCCCCCAGCACCTGTCTGGGTCCCCGGGCATAGCCTCCTCATTCCATGCCAGTGTCTTCAGCCTGCTGAAAGTCAATGGCATTAACACGGCCGTTTCATCGTGCTGCGTTCCCACTGAGCGCCGGCCCCTCTCCATGGTGTACTTCAACTCACAGCACAGCATTGTCAAAACGGATGTCCCAGATATGATAGTGGAGTCCTGCGGATGTACATAAAGGAGAGAGAGAGAGCGTGAGAAAGAGATGGAGTAGTTAAGTTAATGTACATGTGTACATTTTTGTGCAGAGAACTAAAAGGAAGCACATTATAAACTTTCAAAGGATGAGGGATTTCCAGTATTTCTATGTGTCTAATTTGGGGCAACACACATTTGTAACCAACAAATGCTAATAATGACACATACTGATACAACATCTGACAAGTTTGGCTACAAAATGAGATAAGTCCACCATTTCAACAAAAACATGATACCATCTCTTACAAAATGATTGACTGTGCAAAAGTCCTTGGTCGACAAAATGACACCATTTTTTCTACCACTGGACCATCTACTGATTATAGAAATTGAATGATTAATTTTAGAAAATGATATAAATTAATAGATAATATTTGAGAAATGAACCCAACATATGTTGTTGCTAACATGTATTGTTCTGAGAAGTAATAAGTTCATTTTGTCCCAAATTAGTCATGTAGATGTGTTGAAACTGATATATAAAAATTGACACATTCTTTTAGCAGAGTACACACACACACAAACACACATAAATATAAATGTGATAAGTCTAGAGTCACAAACTGTTTCAAATTACAATTATGCCAATCTAATAATAGTGTATGACACTGAAAGGAAGAAATATCATATGAGAGGCCATTACCAAGGTGTCCAGGCATAGTCTGATGAAAGTTATCCCATCTAGAAAGATTTTATAAGGAATCCACGAGAATTCCTCTATCAGGAAATCATACTGTTTGTCATGAATAATAATTTTGCATTTATATTAATATATCAGACTTGTAATGTGCAGTATGTCAAGAGCTGCTTCAAGTGAAAAACAAACTACATTCATTCAGTTTTAAAGACTGAAACACATTTCCAGTGCCTAGAACCAGCTGAGTGTTTTAGTCAGAAAAAGATGCTTAGAATTACTATTATATTGCAGTTTATTTTCTATAAGTAAGCGGTAAATGTGACTAAAGTATATACTATATATGCGATGACACAAAATGCATTACAGAAGTGAAAAGAGATTAATATAAAGCCTTCAATCCAATGTAAATTTTAGAGCTGCAGCTCTTTGTCATTTCATTTTTGTATACCTTTATTTTGTCCTTCATGATTGCTGCTAGGTCTCAGTTCAGTGATGCAGTAAAGATTTTAATGGATCTCAGGAAATTGGGAGCAGAAGTGACCACACGTCCAGCTCTTAAACACCCAATAGCTTTGTTTCTATCTGTGTTGTGTTGCAGTCACTATGTCCACATATATAAAATCTGTGAATGCTTATCATGTTACAACGCTTTGAATTTTCATGGCTACTCTTCCCTGTTGGTGGCCTGTGGAGCCACAAAAAGCTATTTTTAAATTTAAACTGTGCCTTCCACGTTGACTTGTGATGTACAAGTACAACATGTACATTTGGCATCAAGTCACACTGGTTAAAAGGAAGAAAAATGTCCAAAGAGAATCAAGTCTATATTCATATTTATACTTTGCTCTGTGTATATTACTTTTACTTTCTTCATTAGTGACTAACACAGTCTTTCCTGCACACTTGTAACATATTGTTCATGTCAACATTTGCATATATTTTGATGATAATTTGAATTCTTTTCTATTACATTCAAGAAGCATTACCATTATATTGTGACATGATAAAAAAAAAAAATCTTATGATTCAAGCAACACAAAACAACAGTGACAACTGGCACAGGCAGAATCAGCCCTGACAGCTGTCCTTACATTAGCCGATGCTGCATACAGCTTGAAATGTGTTTAATCAGCATCTCCACTGTATTATTTACTCAGGTAATCAGTTGGGCAACTGGGGTTCTGACGGCATGAACTCAAGGTTATTTCTCAGCAGCAAAAGCAAACATTTAGCTATTGCTTCAGTGTCAGGTAATGTGAAGGTCTGTGAGGCAGGTGGGTCAATGGGCATGTGCTGTGGGCACGTTGGCATTCACATCTCGCAAAGTCTAAAGTTTTTTTTGATGATGTAAAATCATATGCTTTCCAGGCAAACAGTATTTGATGTTTTTTGAGAGTTTAAAAACATCTTGTCTTTTAGCTTGTCTTTTCAACTAAGTTTACACTAAGCTTAGCAGTGTAGAAGTCAAAGATCTTCCCTGCTTTCTGGATGGTGTTTTGTTTAGGGAAATTATCCTTAATACAGTGGTAAACTGTATGGCTTAAAGCCCTTAGCTACTGTATTGTATAACCATGATACACAGGCAACTTTTTCAGGCAGTGAAGATGGAGGAAATGTAGGAGCAATTATAACCAACATTTGTCGTCACCTTCCTTTAATAACTTATGACCAAATAACTTCTTTTCTATTCCCCATCCACACTTAGTATTGCCAGTCTTTATTGCTTCAAAAAGCTGCCCATGTATTATCACTTTATTGTTCACTTGCGGACAACAAATTAATGCTAGAGTTTATTGTTTGTTTTATTTTGCAAGCACTTCCTGTCCCAGGACACTATGTGACATTGAGGTGCCATCCTGACATAGCTTACTAAGCACTTTATTACCCTACTGTATTTTTAGAGCAAATTCTGCTTGATGCATCTACTACTTATAGTTGTGAGGGGCACTACCTAAAAATGCAAAAGCAATAAGAAAATGTAAATCCAGTTATTTTCTTAAGCTCTAGTTGTGTTTAAATTTGTGATATTGTATATATTTGCAGAGCACAGGGATGATGCAGGGATTTCTGTATACTGTAACTGGTGAAAGTGGAGCCAGCATTTGAATTCTGTATCAATTTAAAGTAGTAATTCTGATCTTTATTTTTATATTATACTATATTTTATGTACAATAAAAATGTTGTAATGCCGATTAAATGCACAAAGTTTGTCATAATATGCTGAAATGATGTGATTACAGTGAAAATATTTTTGAGAAATAAATATTTTGAATTTTGAATAAATATTTTGCTGCATTTATGTGGGGTCTAGTTATTTCTATGGGACTAAAAAATTCGAGTAAGTCAATTTCAGGCAATTGAAAAAAATATCTGTGAACAAGAGCAGCTCTATCCTCAACTTTATCCTTGTATCCCTTTTGCTTATCAATGGGAGGCTGAGTTTGTGGACTTATACAGTGTTTGCTTTCACCTTACATTGAACTTTATGATACAATAGCTAGATGTAGCCATATCCCCAGAAAATCTCCTTAGACACCTTTTACAGTTGCTCTTGCAATCTTTTCATTCTCAGTGGAGCTGTATTTCAGTGTGACGTAACAAATTAGGGAACAGGACAAACCCTTCTGTCTTCTTGTCTCACCACAGGCAACATTAGACTATTTTCCCAGATATAAGCAAAAACTGTCCAAGAGGCCAGGCTATATTTTAAAACTAAATTCGATTGATGTCCCCTTTCATGCATCAGCATTCATGGTAACGGCACAGATGGTTCAAACACATCCATATAAGTCAAAAGAATTCTTTGCATTTGAAAACACACCGATAAAGTTTCCAATTTTAGCCTGCATGAGAAACGTGGTAGCTGTCGTGCAATCAAAGTGTACTGTCTGTAAGGCAAAGGGCGTGTTTGCTCACACAAATAGTGAAGTGGTTTTATGGACTGTCTGTGTTTGGTATGTAAATAGTTGTCAGATTACCATGGCATGTATTCATTGTCAAATCATGCGTTTGCATTAGGGATTGATCACAGTACAAAGCTGAGACAATAAATCAGAAGTAAACAATCCACTTCACACAGAAACAATAAAGATAGATTCTGCTCTATGCTTCATTTTCAAGTGATTTTGAGTATGAGCCGATAAACAAGAAAAAAAATCATGAGCTGCAAACAAATAACATTGCTGTGTTTTAATGTTTTAATTAAACAACAGAGCCAACATGACTATGACAAGAGGCAATATGTTGTTATGAACCTGGTTCAAGTGTGAGCATTTGGAACACACATAATGTGTCACAGTTAATGAAGTTTATGAATTGTAACTATGGCGTTGATTAAAGGGTAAATCTATCACATTATAGAACATATGCTACATTTATATTATAGTCATAGCATCGAATTACAAAACATTACACAGTCCAGTATACAGTACACTGCTGTAGAAATACTGCTCTGTATAACCTTAGCAGTAGTTATACAATAACAACAATATAAAGATTAAACTTCGAGAGAATTAATAGAAATACGCATCGATTTTCTTCAGTCGATGTTGTGTGGACATTTACTGCAGTACGTAATTATTAATTGTTCTTCAAATATAAACTATTCCCCCACATTAAAAAAAAAATCTTAGTGAATTTCCTAATGATCAGCTGCCAAAACCTCTGACTTGATTTGCCAACTCCACTAGTTCAGCCAACACTGGTTCTGAGGAGCCAATGACCGTATTTCAACATCTGAAATGGAACAAATTATCTGTTGCACTGACAATGTTTTTAAGGTAAGCAAAGTATTCATGCATATACCTGATATAGATTTGAGTAATTTTTAACTTTGGAATATGGACCGATTCTAGACACTCTGACATATTTTTATTTGAGTCACTGGGGTGCCAGGTATGGTGGTCCAAGTTGTCAGCTTCATCAATATGTTAACCACTGCCAGTAGCGGTGTAAAACAGTATAATTGTGACTTTAGGCTCTTGCAGTGCACTTTTGAGGTGCTCTGGGCAGGCAGGCAATGCAAGCACAATAACAGCAATCTTTGACACCGATTAAACATTGTTGATGACACACCCCCTACTGCACCACTCCTCCCAGGCTCAGCCAAGTTCACTGCAAGTCACCAAAATACCAACCAGGCAGGGGAAATGCCACTTCACTGGCAAAGTCCTGCCATCCACTATATGCACCATCAAATAAAAGGGAACCTTGTTTGTTTATGTCAGGTGAAGATCATGGAGCAAAGGCTCCAAGAGGTGCGTGGCTGCACGTGTGATGGTTTTAGAGCAATGGGCAAGGCAGGTTTGTGTTGTGTGAGCAGGTGAGTACTCCATGACTGCAGGAAGTGAATGTATTGGCCATGCTAATGGAAAGGAGATTGCTGGCCTACTCTGGGAAAAATAAAAACCTAGTGACTCACTGATATACTGACACACTGACCCACAGACCCACTGATGCCTGTGTACCACTAAAATCCTAATCCTTCACTCCACTCGCAATCCCACAAATCCTCTCGAGAGGGTTAAGGTGTCAGTCAGATGTGTCCCTTGCGGTGTCATGACAGAGCAGCCTTGAGAAGATACCGCTCTCACTCACTCTGCCTCTCACCCTCTCCCTCAGCAGTCCTCAGGTAACAACAGTAAACAACCATATAAAATAGGCTGCTTCAATCAGTGCACAAGCAGGTACATGCAATAATATTACAGGCTGTTAGTAATTCCTGCCATGCCACCTCTTCAGCAGTTTGTGGTGTTGTATTGGGAAAATGTTTAAAAAGGGAGCTTGTCAAGTTTAAAAGCAGACCTGTGACACTTGCTGTTGATTAAGTCAAGCTAAGTCCCTAAGCAGAGAGCTCAATTATTTAATTTGCCACTCTGTACTAAAGACAAAGCTTTGTCGGTGAACTGGTACAATCCAGTATACACAAACAGAGTTTGAACTATAGTTGACTTTTGAATGAATCCTTCCACTGAGATCTCTCTACAATCCATAAGTGCCTCACACATGACAAAGGTGCTACTGCACAGGTGTGATGTCAGAATATTTACTTAGAAGAGGGTAATGTTATAGCTGTCCTTCAATTAGTACATGATATATCCTATATCTATCCAACTTTTAAAGGGTAAACAATGAACATATTATTAACATGTAATTCAGCTAAGCCTATGTTATGTCAATATGTATTCAGCTAGCCTTACTTCTCATTAATAGTCATAATATTCTTTTGTTATGAAATTGCAAACTATGGACATAAAACCCAAACCTGATCACATATATTAAGAAGTACTTTAAAATGCATCTGTAATGATGGCTGGATAGCACTCTTACACCAATGTACAGGGCACTTCAAATAACTTTTAAATCCACAGGATTATCCCATTACAACAGACCCAGTTACCTGATATATCTCTGTGTGTTACATCAGAACTGCATCCTTGGTGTGAACTCTACAATTCAAGGAATTAAGGTCAGAGAGTGTTGAGAATTGAATGGGCCTGAACTCATATTGACAATTCATTTGACATTAGGTAAAATGGTAATTTTAAAGCTTTGATTAGCACAGTATTACACTACTTTACTATATGCTGTAACACAAGTTAGAGCTGCACATTAGACAAAAGAGATCATTTGATATCAAGAGTCTTGTCTTGATAGATGGAGTTTTATATTATACAGAAGGAAATGCAAGACAATATTAAGTGTAATTGTAGTCATTTGACTTTATTTTAGTGGTGACATTATAAAACCCAACAACTATATGTTGTTAAGTTGCTGAATGCCATTTTCCAATCAGTTATCTAAGGCCTTAAATTGCAAGATGCACTGACAATAGCCCCGTGAACAGCCCCATGAATAGCCTTGTATTTTTAATTAAGCTCACTCTTCAGAAAGAGAATAGTCTTTCTACATTAAGTTTTTATTTCATTTCTTAGTCTCCACATTATTGCAGAAAACTGTCTGAAGTATAGAGTGACTTGGCCGCTGTTGCAATATGCAAAAGTCATCTTTCAAATATTTTTTTAGGTTTAGATAGATAGATAGATACTTTATTCATCTCCAAGAGAAATCCACAAGGTTTAGCTTCATGCAAAATGTTATATATTGAATTTGCATGTCATAGTGTCAGTGTTACCACTTTTATAAAGAGATTAAGTAATGTCTGCTGTGAGCATAGTAAATTGGTGCACAACAACTACTATTGTAAAAAAAAAAAGAAAAAAAAAAAGCTGTAGATAACTGAATGGCAAATAGTAAGAGGCAATCCAATAATCATACTCTGTCATATTACAGTATCCCATATGCAGTCATAATGTTGATGTTGTGATTTATTTTCTTAATCACTATCATAATGTATCACTGTGATGATTCATAATATAATCATGATTCATAACTTCATCAGGGAATGAGACTACTACATCTCTTGTCAACAATCCAATCATGCAGCATAATTTGAATTCAGCATACAGTAGCAAATCAAGTAACTGTTGACTGCCTGTCTAAAATATTTATTGCTATTTAAAATATGCAAAAACACTTTGATATGAATATCATATGAATTGCATACAGCCATTGCAAAATCATAAACAACCCTGTCTGTCAGGTTTAGTAATAGTCTTAGGTAAACTAAGGCTAAAGAAAGGCTTATTGTTTTTTAATTTAAGAAATTTACATTTATTTTGGTTAGCAAAATAAACATTATTGTTATCGTTATTGTTATGTAACACCTGCAAAGGAATTGGTGGCATATTGGTTGGTATATTATCAATATTATTTTAAAACAGTCCACTGATTTTCCTTATTTGCCACATGGTGGCACTGTTTAGGTATTGTGCCTGGGGTTTCACTAATTCAGATTTACTACAAGGGAAAATCCAATTAAACTGACTCCTGTTTTACCATGATCGGGTTATTTACCCCTCACGTGTTCACCTTCAAGATTTTCAAAATCCAAGATGATCAAGCACTTGACACTAAAGAGTGATGAATTAGCCTATGTCAGCATGAAAAATTGCTTGAGGGGCTTTATAATTAATGTTTCTGTAGCAGAGTGCATCGTAAAAATGAATGTTAAAGGGGTCCTCTTGCCCACAGTATCCTCTTTTGACTCTAGGGGGTCCAAAATGTCCAAAAATATGTAATATCTGGATAGCAATTGGTATATGTTATAAGGTGTCATCAAACCCAAATCAATACAGTGTCCTGGTAAGCAAATGTATAAGGTGACCAGCACAAAGATAAATGGAAGTGACGGACTGGTGGTGTGTCTATTCACAGTTTGGTCAGCAGAGAGCACTAGACTTCTTGTTTGCTTTCTACTCTCCAGTGTCAAAAACTTTGACCTAGCGATGTAGCTGAAGAAAACAGCTATGGCACACCATGGAGATGAAATTCCACATGGTATCAAACATTCATTGCATATATGTTTACTAATGAAGACTCTTAGTGAGGACACTGACAGCTTGGACCACCTACAAATATGAGTCTGAAGACCCCTTACACTGTGTCCTCGGTCAGTGTCCATATATTACAGCTAATGTATACACAGAGAAAAATACCAGTGGTGTCTGGGAAAAATTATCAGTGCAGGTACTGACTGTGGTCAAGTCTGGCCATAGGATATATTTTAAAATAAAAGAAACCCCAAATTGCCATACCAGCACTTTACCACCACTGTGAATTGCGCAACATTAGTGTGAGAAATGCTAGCAAAAGAACCTCAGACAAACAGCAAAGACCTTCCCTCTGCCCATCCATTTTCCATCCATACCTGCTTATTCCTGTTCAGGGACTCAGGGGAACTGGAGCCAATCCCAGCATGCAGAAGGTGAAAGGCACAGAAACATTCTGAGACATCACCAGTCCATTACAGAGCTAACACACATGCAGCCACACTCTCACCTATGAGTAATTTAGAGTCCCCAATTCACTTGACCTGCATGTCCTTGGTCTGTGGGAAGAAGCCAGAACATCCAGAGGAAATTCATGCAAACACAGGGAGTAAATGCAAACTCAGGGCTAAGAATCAGGGCTAAGATTCAAACTAAGAAACTTCTTGTTGTGAGGCGCACTGCAAAGACCTTCTGTGAAGAAAAATGAGTTGAAGCAGAATACCAAAGAGCTTTGAATATCTGCCTTCTAAGGTGTTAGTGAAGCCTTTTGAAACATTTGACATGTTATTTTGTGAAATGAGATCAAAATGAGATCAAGGTGACTTGGATTTAGGCAAGCCTCACTGTCACGTTTCTTTAGATATCAAGAGCATATACTTTTGGGCATGGCAACCTGGGAATTTATATATACATATTGAGCTTAATAGAACTATATTGTCTTTGTTATACTAATGATGTAGCAGTTACATCTGATTTCTCTAGTCTCATGTTGTCACTAAACTCTTGACTTGCACCTTGAGTCTTCAAACAGAAGAGTAAAGGGACCTTACTGGCAAAGAAGGGTATTGCCAGTAGCAAGAACTGCAAGGCATAGTCTGCAGTACAATGATGGTATGGCTTTGACAAGTCACATTACCAACACATGGCACTATCAGGTAATAAAAGCAGTCAATTCCCTCTGCAGAGGATTTATAAATAAAATAAACCATCAAGGAAAGCAACGGGGTTCTGACAGTCCCCGGTATGCCCTGTGAAGAGCACTTACAGTAGTATTTGTACGCTCAAATACATGGAATGTTCTAGGAATGGTGATGCCATTTTCACAGTTGAGATAAGGTGGCAAGCTTTTTATATGTTTGAAGAAGGTCAGATATTCAATCTAAGTCACCATGGTGTTGTACCCTGCTTGAAAGTGAGTCACTAACCTGAGACCAAAAACCTGGGGTGACCCAAAGTTAGTTCAGTAACCCATGAATCTAACCCACAGAGTGGCTGAGGCAGTGTTCAGAGGAGTGCCCCAGCCACTCAGCTCCCATGTTGTGCTGTGGGAAGTTTATCTTTACAAGTAGGCAAATTGTGGAATATCCACTTACTCCATAAGAACAAAGCCCCAACTTTATTCATCAACAAAAAAGAGCAGGTGTTTGGGTATCAGGAATCTTTGGCAAGGGCTCTAAAGACACCCTTAGACTATTTATCATTATTTATTTATTCTTAGATAGACTGTTGGCTACTGAGTCTCTTAGAAGCCAGTATAAGCATAGAACAAAACATAACATTTGACAACATTATCACAGAGCAACAATTTGCACCAATATCTGAAAACAAAGGTAGGCTACTTACAGCTAACAGTCCTTACCTGATAGATTAGGCTTTTAGGTCCAAAAGGACACACAATTTTTAAGGACAGTCCCACGTTATAGGTCCTCTCTGGTACAGTATGACCTGTAGCACTCTAGCTCTGCCAAATAATATTAAACAACAATACATACATTACCAATAACAAGCTAGCTAGATATATAAGTAAAACAGCTAAGGCCCCAAATCAATACATGACTGCCTATTGGAGACAACATTTAAAGAAGAAATAGCTCAAACAAGCTATACTACACTGGCGTACCACTAGGAAACCTTTTAAGATCTCTGAACTTTTGGACTTAGTGTTGCTGTTGCCTCTAGAGGTGGTACATTTCAGCTTGCATTTTAACTGTTTCCGATTTGTAGACACGGTTACAAAAGATGCAGTAAAGCAATGTCAAATAAGCAGGATGCCATGCTATCAAGGACTGCACAAAATGAAATGGACTTTCTATGCATTCCTGGTTCTTGTGCTCCTCTAGATGAGAAACCACTGTTGTCAATGTCAGACTTTTTTTTTTTTTTGCAGTCTTGGACCTGTTGTTTGGTATTCAGAAATTGGTTTTCTTTACTTTATTTGTGACACAGTAACCACCTCTGACTTTTTGAGGGGTTTAAAAACCTTGTATTTTACATGAAGACTGTCAGAAGTACTTACTTGTATGACCAGTATCCGGACAACAGAGGCCCAGGTAGCTGGAAGCTTTGACAAGGAATCCAGAAACAGCGGATATTGTTTTTCTGTCTCAACTCGAGGCACTGGAACAATCAAAGACAAGACAAATCTCAATATGTATTTTCAAAACACACAGCAGTCCAACAATGTTAGTTTTCCACAAGCAATTTTGAAATGGCATGCTTCTCCTGTACTTCCTGGATAGCATGGGACAGGTGGCAAGCTGCTGGGGTGGTAGTTACTGCAGCCCTCTTGCTCATATTGCAGTGCTGGTCGCACATATTTTTTTGAATGCACAGGTACATGTTCCATTTCAAAAAACCCTGCCAACCACTGTCTAAACAGCATGGTATGTGCTAAATTAGAACAAACATATGATATGATGCAGATCAGCTTTACATGAGCACAACTTCACTCTGTAACACTGTACTACAGCGATATTGTTATTGAAACCCTCCTTGGCTCTTTCTCCTTGGAGATTTTGCAAACAGTTCCAGGGTGCTAAAAGCATTCTTCGTGTTATGTATGTAGTAAACATGTTCTGGCAGTTAACTGCAGGCTCAGCATATGAAATGTTTCTCTCCAAACTGCATACAACTGGCCTTGTAAATGTGTTTTTGGTACCATGGGTAAACAATCATTATTTACTACAGTGTATTATTATAGTATTGCTTTGCCTAAAAGAAAAGCCATAGGACTAGCTGGTGATTCTGATTCAGTTAGACTAGACTTAGTTGACTAAAGAACACTTCCCCTACAATTTTTTGCCACAGCGAGGGCATGGGGAGCATATTTTCAACAGCAGTGATGCTTCTAAATGTTTGCTATGTTCCTGTAGTCTATTGTTTTGTTTTTTTTTACTTCAGTTGCCATACTTGAAGGATGCATTCATCAATTATGTTCAGACAACAATTTGTCAACCTCAGCTGAGATAGCTAACTTATTAGCTAAATTAGTTATATTTGCTGTAGACAGGATGGTTGGACATTCTTGTTGTGCTCCTGAACACTGGCAAACTGTGTCTATCTGTCATTGTTGTTCTTTAAGAAATAGATCGCAAAAAAACTCTTTGCCCCGAGGGCTGCAGATTATGCCAGGTATCCATGTCATTGTTTTTGGAAAGACCTGCTGCTGTTGAATTTTTCAGTGTTAATTTTTGACAGTTTGAGCTCCCCCCAAAAAGAAAGGAAAAAACAGAAAAGACAAGTGTAACTGCAGCTAATTCTTTGAACACTGTGCATGGCTCACCAATGTTTCCCATCATCTTCCAAAGACATACTAAATGTCCCCACTGGTCATGCATACCCATCGTAGCAACCTGATTCTTGATGTGGACCACACATGCACAGTGGTTAGGTTAGTGGTTAAGGGTAGAATAAGTTAGGATGGTCCAAAAGGAATCCAAATCAGGTAGCGTCACCCATGTGGCCGCCCACCGGGTGCATCTAGTACTTCCCCATCTTCCAGGCATTCTGGTAGCAAATGCTTATGCGCAACAAGTAAACATGTCACCTGCCACCTGCCAAGGATACATGCACCCCTTGGGCCAATCAGTAACAAGTAAATATTGTATTGTCCCCTTAGGCTAATCATTTCAAGAAGAGTTCTAGAATCGAGCAGTGAGATATCATTCCCTTAAAGGCATAGTTCACCCATAAATGAAAATTCTGTCATTATCTAATCAGTTGAAAAACTGGCATTAGTATAAAGCACAGTGAACTAGCTACCACTGTTGCATAGAGGCCTTGTCCAAAACAAATGCAACAAATGAAGATTGTTTCTATAGAGTTCTAAAAAGGGCAAAAAATGACCAAAATATTATGTATGGCTCTCAGTCAATAAAACAAACACTGTAGCACCCCCTTAGGCTAATCAGTGTAATTGGGGAATGCTGGAACAAAGCAATGACACACCACTCCCCAAAGTGTCAGTAACATCACATTGGCAGCATCCAAGATACTATGTGTGATAATTGGATGGACTAGGACTAGTTCCTCCCCAGATTTGTTTTGGGGGACAAAAAGGTGAAACGTGGGTTTGAGACATTCATTAATAATTTTTTCTTTTTCATTTTATTGTGTCATGATCTTTGGGTTCACATATGTAGGCTACATTAGATGTCTCTATACAGTGGCAAGATTTTCAAACTTGCTGGTGTCACATACATGGGGTTGTAATCTATTGTTGAGTTCAAACTACCACAGTGTTTACAGTGGTAAATAAAGCCAAGACACATGTCATGTCCTGATTAAGATTGTTTATATTTTCATTACAATCTATTTTGTTTTTTCTTCTTTGAAATTTGCATTTCTCTTTCAATCACGTGTGTAAACTTCAGATATATTTTTCATTTGAAAACACATGGTACTGAAAAATGATCAAATTGTTCTTGACCTCATTACTAGTTGCTTATTTGTGTTAACATCATGTCCTGCTCAGTGGCACTGTGACATTGACCTCCATTGGGCTTCATTGGTTTTGGAAGCCCAGAGTCTTGAAAACAGGTGGGGTGTGAGGACATCAACCAGGAAGTGCTCCAACAGGGGCTACTGGATTTAAATAGTTCATGATCCAGGAGGAGCTTGCATCAGCACAGCTCAGGGAATTAATGTCACAGTCCTTACTGTTCCACCTCACTTACACTCAGGTCTTACCACGTAGAATTTCCTGTGGAGACCTAATTCTCTCAGGGAAGGGTAAATGGAAAATACCCAATCAGGTTATTGTATGCTAAGTTCCTGAGATGACATGAATGTGACGGCCAAGGAGTGCTGTTTTGCTTTTGCGGTGATGAAGAATAAAATATAGGCTATGTACTCAGTTAATTTCCTCCCCCCTTAATATTTTAATAATGAGTCCTTTAAGCTATTAATTAATTAAGTAATTATGTGGAATTTGTTTCCACCTGTTGCCACCATGACCATGACCCAGTTAGGCAGGGGGAAAGTGGGTGAATGGATGAACGGAGTTCATTACCAACCATAATTTATCATTATAATAACTTTTAATACAAATCATGTGATTGCATAAAAAAGTATGTAGGCACAGTGTGACTAATCACTGGAACAACCCAATAATTGAATGACAATATACTGATTCATTGATTGGACCAACAGTTGTAATATAAAAGACATACCAGGTAGGATATCAGCATAAGGGCAAGTTTCTACATGTGTCACAAGGGAGTCACACATGGAGGGAGCTTTTTAATGATGACAGATTGACACAGAATATTCTGTCTATAATTTATGCAGTAGTTTTTCACTTTACCTTTAAGCCTCAAACATACCTAGTCGGGGACACAAAAGGTTATCACACATGCCTCTCCTGCATCATTAAACAGTGGCTGCTGAGATGATGCAGATTCTGCCAGGATGACTGTGACACTGGATCTGTTCAACTTATGGAAGACAAAAGTAGGGCAAGTTTGAAAACACTGATTACTATATGTAAAACAATATAAAAAATAACATTTAATTTTTGCAAGCAGATTATACAATGATGGAAATACAGTCTCTGTGTGTATACAAAATGTACATTTCCCTCTAAGTAAATTCTACCCCTTCTATTTAGAAAATATCCATTTTTGTACTCACAGCAGATAAACTCAGTCTAGCTTTATTTGTGGATTTCCTTTCCTCTTCAGAGTTCATTTTGCTGTAAAAGAAATAGACAAAGACAAGAATTGAAAAATAGGTCACATAGGATATTTCAGTACAAGCATCAAATTAAAATATCCCTAATATATTGAGTGGATGTGTACACACTGTGCATTTCCTCAAGCAAGAATGACACATTATTAGGTTCCTGTATATGTGCACTATAAACTAAATAACTCTGCTCTACCACTGGGGAATCTGTGGGACTTATTTCCATGGTGTTGTGGTGTGCCTTGCTCTCAGGCTTGTATCATACTGCCCTCTGGTGATAGTGAGTCAGATAGACGT
Organism: Neoniphon sammara; assembly: GCA_900302535.1. Lineage (NCBI taxonomy): Eukaryota > Metazoa > Chordata > Actinopteri > Holocentriformes > Holocentridae > Neoniphon > Neoniphon sammara. Next base: position 20,447 of record OMKZ01054726.1, on the reverse strand, counting down.
GATTATATTTGTTTCAAGACATTACATTAACTACGAGATGAAATTATGCATTTACAATAGGAATTGCCTTGACAGACACAGTGCAGTGAAAATATAGTCAAAATGCCATATTTATTACATACTTAATACATCTATGTTGTTTAACTGTGTTGTCACTAACAGCCAAGGACCTTAATCATAAGAATGCACAAATGTAAATATTTTATCTAATTGGATAAATTGGAATATTTTGCCATGCATCTGCTTGTACAGCTTCCTCTCTGGTAATAGTGATATATGCATTCTCATTTACCATTTACCATGCAGAATGTTTTTTTATTTACTAAAAAAAAAAAAAAAAAAAAATTAAAAGAAAAATATGGCAGATGCTGTGCAACCATTATGAACAGCAGTCTACCATCCTTAACAATTGTCATGTTCATATAAATAATTCATAACATAATAGCCATATTCTCTCATTATTTTCCCCATAAAAAAACTGTGTGACTTTTCTTTTGACAAATATCATATTTGTAGTGCTGTATTGCAATTTTGCTCAGCTTCCACATTTTGAACTGAATTGAAAATAGGTCTAATCTTTTTCTAATTAAAATTAGATTGTTTTTTTTCTTTTGTTCATTATTCATAAATTTTCAAAAGAAAATGAATATAGCACAATGTCCTTGCCCAACCTGTCTCTTGTTTAAACTGTCTTACAGTCTGGTGTGTGTAATCCATTCAGAACGATACTGTGGATTACGATAACTCTCGTGACTGGCCAACTAGTGCGACTATCAGATAATACAGTAAAACATTTAACAGTAATGTCATTTCACACCTGCAGGTCACAGCCTTGCTTGCTTTGTTAATTATTATATATTGTTAATTTATATTTTTTCCTAGTCGAAAAGACCACATAGTGTGAGCAAAAGACTGTACCATTACAAAAATATAGAACAGATATTGAATTTGCAGTAACTTGACAAAGAGTGACAAAAATTGCATGTTATCCAGATGCTTGTTCTGACTTTAAATAAAAACTTCTCAATTTCCAAAAACTGAAACCCAAGCCAGTAACACAGTTTACAAGGTTCTTATTTTTAATATGAATAAAAGGCAGGGATCTGTGTGAGTAAATTGGAAACAATGAAGTTATGTTCTGTTAATTGATGAATTATCTTGGGAAGTGTTAAAGGATCTAACAAAATTCATCTATTTACTTGCAGTAGCTGAACAATGTTAAGTTTTAGGTATGTGATATCAAAGACAAAATACTGAAGTGCACAAATTGACAGAGCATATGCAACAACAGCCATTCTGATGAAACAAGCACTGCTCATTTGACTTCATTCAAAACTAACTCTTTTTATCTTGACCACGATAGTTTTTCTTAGAAAAACTAAGATAGCTTTTCTAAGGAAAACTATCTAGAAAAAAAAACACTGTCATAAACTGGTTTTAAACCAAACATAACACACAAATGCAAGTATGCATGTTTATCATGCAGATATCAACTACATGCATAAATGCAAATAGCGCATAGTGCTATTATAACTGATGGCAATGTACTAAAATGCCCCTTTGCAATTGAATCCATTTGCCAGTTGCATACATTAAAACCTCGTATGCATCACAAACAAATATTTTTCTATGCTACTTATTTTGGAAATAGAAATTTCTAATTTACAATGTCGAGCATGCACATAAAAGTAATAAATTTAAATTTGTGCATGCATTGGAGACAAATGCACATAATAAACACAATATTTAATTATTAAATTATTTAACTTGTCAAATATTATCATATGCAAGACTATGTGGATAAACTGTAGCAGACTATCTCTGCAGAACTCTTACCTGTCCATCCAACAATGATGTAAAGTGTGCAACACTCTTGCAGACCTGCCTCTCTCCTCACCTTGCTCGTCTCTCTCAGTCTTTCTTCTACAGTTTCCTCCCCTCAGTGTGTGATGGTCTCAGGTGAAACCCAGTGCAGGGAGGACACACCCTTATAAGTGGCACCCATGGAGCTGTACCACTGTTAGCTTGGGACCCCGGACCAATGGGAAGAAAACATGTGCAAAGGGCCATCTGCAATGGAAAAACAAATCCTTTAAAAGATTTTGTGGATTTTGTGGCATGGGGGAATGGTGTCCAGCTGCTCAGAGTCTTAGTGACAGATGCATTCTCTCCCTCTCACTGTGCTAATAGGCCAGTTCTCATGCAGCCTCCAATGGCCTTAAATAAACCTGGAGACATCCCCACTATCCACTAATAAAACACTTTCTTTACCTTTCAGTAGTTCTGCAACCACAGAGAGAATGACATGCCAGTTCAATGTCAAAGATACCAAAGATGGGTCTATCTGTTTCTAGTCATTTAGCAAAGTAAGGCCCTGTTTATGTTGTGTGGAATTTCTGGCTAGATAACTGTGTGAATAGCTTAGTTTCTCTCCTCTACAAATCTATAAGTCACAGCAGATTAAATTAAGGCTGAAAAGTATGTATAACAATCAATGAACACAGTCCACAATGGCAGCTAATGGTTAAGGGACTACAGTACAGTACAGTGAAAGGTTTTGTGAGTACATGCTCAGGCAAGGTTTCAAGTAAGAAAGTGATGAGCAGTGAAGCTGCATTTTCTAATTTGCACTTGAACTGAAAGGCTTGGCCAAAAGCTTTTGCTCTGATTTACTTACATTACTTGCCCTCTCTGTAATCCGTCTAGCGCTGTAAGCCCTCTAGGAGCTTTGAACTGCTTGTGGAACTGGACACCTGTACCTTTTATTTATGTCCCATTCACTTTGGCTCTCTAAGCTTCATTGAGACTCACTGAAGTAAATTTGGCAAACAGTTCAGTTAATGCATGCATACTGTATGAGTTCAGCAGGTCTTTTTTTTAATATGAGATAGGCTTTTTTCAATTACCATATATTAAAGGAAAAAAACATTCTGCACAGGCATAGCAAAAGACTTTCTGATTTGTGTTTTGCATAAGATAATAAAAGGACACTTTCTTTTTCAGTGCTTCAACGTAGGCTACTGTTCATTTGACAGAGAACAACAAAAATCCTTTGAGACGGACGTATGTCGGTGCACTAAAATACTCTATTCTGGTTTTATGCAGCCAGAAAATGCTCTAAAGTTGCTTTAAAATACACATCCAGGATTGTTTGATGTCAGACGTTTGACATGCAAATTTTGAGTTTCAAATTTACTGGCACTGTATAGTTTTGATTGCAATTGCTCCTGGTTAATATTATTAAACGAAGGTTGTAATGATCTTTATGTGCATGTGGTCCTTCCAGTATGCTAACATCGAGAAGAAAAATCCAAGCAGCATAATTTATGCCTATATGCCAAGAACGTTATAATTCAGAAGAGGATCATTCATAAGAATACATGTAAATACAGCATCCCAACTATTGTATCACAAATACATAACCCACATAATCCAGAAAGCTCAGTACCATCTCACACCTGTGCACTCTTGACTTGCAGCTTCACCTTTGTAATCCCATCCCATTGATAATCTAGAGTGAAGCTACTTCTCTGCCTCTCCACCTGACCAGAATGGGATGTTCAGCCTGTGTGGGATTTTCTCTGCCACATTGCAGTCAGATGAAGCATATGGCTCCAACATCTGTGAGCCTGTTTATATCCAACTATTCCCTGCTTGGCTACTACAGCAGCAGTTATGTAGGGACTAAAGCCCACGACTCTCATTGACAAAATCTGATTTAATCACTTGCCGTATGTTCTCAATGGACTCTTGCCTCAGTTCAGGTCACCAACTGCTTAAGCTTTGACTCAGCTTTCATTGTTGGCTTGAAGAAAAGCTTTTAAAAGCCTGTAGACGTGTATTTGTGCTATATAATTATAGCTCTAAAATGCTGTTGGTTACAAAAGTAAAAAAATGAAGCATAGTCCTTTAGTTTAGAAAATAATGTTGACATGTTTTAGCTGAATTTGTGTGCAGTGCTGTGTGGTGACTTTCATGTTCTGTAAATTGGATTAAGATACTTGTGTGCACTGATGCTACACAGCAAACTGCACAATCAGTACAGTATACTGTTGGCTAATGAGCAGTATAATGTACAGTCACATTTGAGCTCAGACTGCAGATTTTTTTCCACACATCACACTGAATTTGCAGGTCAAAGTTCAACAAACATGAACTCTAACCTTTGCATACAGTGTGATATTTTTTGCTGCTAGAAGAGACTCTTTTTTTTCATTGTTTGTACTGATTCTTTGTTTGTACTGATTAATTCATGTGTATAGGAGAAACAACAAATTTCCAAGGAAATTTCTAAAAAAAAATGCCAAGTCCAGACTCCATCTAATGCTTTCTCTGTTAAGTAAACATCAGGGATCTTTTTCCTCTCTTTGCTCTTTAAGGCATGTTCAGAAAGACTCGCTTATTTTTATTGAAGTCTATTGGCCAACAAGGAATTGCAGCAACATGACAACTCTCAGACAGCCTATGATCTGAGATGGAAAAAAGTGGGATGGTTCTTTCATAGGCTACTTCCTTCAGCATTTTTTGGAAACTTCGAAACTTGATTGGGTTGGAAGTAAAAAGTACATAAGGTACATGAGACTTATTTATTTGAGCAACATATTTGAACCATATAGTTTCTGTAGACTTTTAAAAAATATGTAGGCCTATATAGTTTTAATCTTAATAACAATGCACGATATGTAACATTTTGGCTTATTGAATTTATATAAAGTAACAGAATTATGCCCACGGTATAAATAGCTAACATTAGCATCGTACAAGGTCTACTATGGGGGCCACCTAACTTACTGAGGAGTCTCATTCACCTTCGACCTGAGTTACACCTCTTCCTCTACCCTATATCCTCTTTGTTATGGTGGCCTGTAAGTGACCCAATTAATAAACTCACATTTTCTGGATAGAAACAAGTAGCCCAAGCATGCTAATGAGAGCAGAGACCTAAACAGAAATGTCTTGTAAAGATATATATATCACGATGTGGAAATACTTAAATAATACTTCTTTACTATTTAGTGTTTTGGGATGAGAACCAAACATGTTGTGAAGCATATTTGTGTGGCACCACCCTCCATCTCTCAACACTTGAAGTGAGTGGGCGGGTGGGAGGAGATGGGGAGGGGCCTTGCAAAACTAATGGCCAAATACTTTTGCTCCAAAACAGAGTGCGCCTGCAAAGTGAGTTCTGAATGCCAGAAATCTTAACACCTAATAGAGTAATCATGAGTCACTGGTTAATAACTCCCCTTTCTGAAATGCAGCTGTAAAAACACAACTTACTGCACCTTTAAATTTAATGTCCAGTTATGATAATGGACAGATGAGTACAGCTTTCCCTTCCTTTGCACAGTAATATTCCTTAGACTGTGTGTTTAAGTAAACTGAGCGCACTTCAGGCCTGTGGCACAGTTTACCAAAGTCCTAGGATGGGCTGGCTGAACTCCACTCCGGGTTTTGCGGTGGACTTACAACTTGAGACTGGTAAGGCGCAGCAATCTGCAGCATCCCCACACGTAGCCAGCCACACACGCTGTCCGAGGACTTGCCTATGAAGTTACACCATTTGAGTAAACAGAAACATTTATAGAAAGATTATACTAATTACAACATAGAGGGGCACTTTTTATAGACATAGCCATGTCCATACAGGGTTTATATAAACATATGCATGTTTCAGTTTCTTTATATATCAGTATGAATATATTTCTGTTCAGTTGGATTACAGTGAATATCAGTTAGGCCCCAAATTTGATATTTTACCCTGTAATACATTCATCCACTGCATCCAGTGCTACATGTTAACTAAAAGGAAAAAAGCCAAGCACCATGGTCTCTCTCTCTCTCTCTCTCTCTCTCCTTTTTTTTTTTAAGAAAAACAAAAAGTGAACTTCCTGTTTCGGGGTGGTCCACAGACTGTGGAGAAAGGGAGGGAGGAGGGAGGAGGAGAAGGGGGTGCGCATTCCCGCATTGGCTGTGCAACCAACTTCGGGGCTTTGCGGGACTCCGTAGCCGAACATGGGGTACAATTTTGTCACCGTTTGCGTAAAGTGACTCTGAGGAAAAGCTATGGAAAAGAAGTTTTGAAACGCGGGATAAGGTCTCGGCTTTTAGAAGAATTCAGTCATCTCCATCTGAGCGCGTCTGCCAGAAAGAAAGAGAGAGAGAGAGAGAGAGAGAGAGGAGAGGCTTTATTGGAAACTCTCAGACTTTCGCAGCCCCTGAACCCTCTGAGCTCTTCCAAGGACTGGGAACCAAGTCAAAAAGTTTCATGCTGAATATTCTCACATTAACCTAAGGTACGTTTGCTTTCACGACTGCTCAGATTATAAATCACAGCGGATGATGGATAAATATTTACGTGTTCGCGTGTTCATATTGAGAAAGTTGTGTGTTTGGTATTCCGAACTATAATAATTTTCTTGCTTGTTGAATTGGTCAAAGTCTTGTTCTATTAGTAATTGACCTTCTGTTGGATTTATCATTTCTGCACAAGAGGCGATGAAGCGTGTCGTTTTTACACGTTGGGACTATTGCAAAAAAAAAGAAAAAAAAAAAGATTTAGATTACCTGTAAACCCAATTTTCATCAGTTGTGTGGCAAGCCGTGTTTTCTACTACCTTACTATCAAGGCAAATGTACAAGTCGCTGTGTTACACCGGTTTGGTTGGATTCACCATAACTCTGTGGTGACCAGCAGCATTAGTCCTCCTTTCTCCATCCATTTGTGCTGATGTGGAGAATATGTTGGCACGGACTGAAGTGTGTCTGAATATAGACCTCAGAAAATATGCCTTTTCCTGTCTTTATACCTCCACCTCTTTGGGAAGTGCTTCTTTTAGGGGTCTGGCTGCCAACACAGTTAAAAATCATCCGGCCCCGCCGAGGGTCGTAGGGCCGCCCGAGAACAGCTGTTTCTTGTAACCTGAAATACTTGAGGTGCCAATATCTTTTCCAAATGTGAGTTTCTGTCAGTATACCCACAAAACAACATAATCCCGAGCACAGGCAGGCTACAGAGAGCAGAAAACAAATGATCCATCAATTGACTGATAGTAATTTCTGTACCCTGGACTTGTACACGTATATTCTTAAAGAAGCCTGGGGTCTTATTTATTTCCAAATAAGAACAATTCTTTTTCTTTCTTTCTTTCTTTCTTTCTTTCTTTCATCAAAGAGTGAAGATGGAAAAAAACCTAAGGGAAATCTTACATAATGTATCTATAATCTGAGTAATTATCCCCAAAAGAGGTGACTTCAGCTGCTAATGTGGGAAGATTAGGCTGCTGGTGGATATAGTGGCTCTGTACTGAAGAGCGTCAACACTGGACTCAATAGAACGGCCAAACACTTATTTATTCCAAACTGACAGTGAGAAGTGCTAAGTACACAAACTCACAACCTTACTAAACAGCGTTTGCACACTCACTCACGCTCTGACCTCACACACACACACACACACACACACACACACACACACACACTGTGTACCTCACAGAATGTCATGATAGGGAAAGACACCAAGTCATTAGGAAACTTTCAAGTCACCTTGTGGATATTGCATTAGGCTCCAATCCAAGTCCCTGTAAGATTATTTCTTTTTTAAATTTCGAGCTGATCGGACAACAATCAAAGAATCACAATCAGAGGGCAGTATTGTTTGTGAACTTACAGAAATGGCATTAACAGTGTAATTACATTCAGTGCCTCGCCACCTCGCACAAACGTCATAAGGCCTTGTGTATTGAGAACTAGTGTGTAAACTCAAAAAACCACACAACCACACTTACCTTTGAAAATTAATTTAATTATGGGCAAAACAGAGGGGAAACAAAACGTCTTGGCGGGTGAATATCTGATACAACAAGGATTCTGCTTTCTAAACATGAGCGACATTATCCATTAGAGAAAAGCACCGAGAGGTTCACTGACCGATGCAGGGCTCGTATGCAGTCTCGGGCCCTTCTCAAGGTTGAGGCAGGGGAGAGTTTGAACGAGGAAAGTGCACTTGTCCTTTGGCCACGTGTGAAAAGCTCTGCAGGGGAGCTTCCTCACCCTCCATGCTCTTTATCAGTGTGTTAAGGCCAAAAGGCTCCTTAAGGGGAATGCTCTTAAACAAATAGGGCATACAGGAAGGAACTGTCTTCCTATAGGCCGTCCCAGGACAGCTTCGACATAAGACTGATCTGGTTTATCACAGCCCAAATCAGAGTGGTGATAAGTCTGTAGGCCATTTGAATATAGTTGAACAGAGTGAAATGAGTTATTTCCTTTTTCTTCTTTGGTTCTTGTAAAAGCAAAGGTAGGTGGGGGGCATTTATACATGGAGATTCAGTTCAAATGCGGCTATATTGTGCACAAAGTGTAATGCAGATGCGATGCCACCTCAATGTTCCACGAGGAACTCATGGAGCTAGAGCTGGAGTAGAAAACGTCTCAGCATGGACTCTTGATGGCTTTCTCGGACATTAATGATGCGGACAGTGCTTTTAATTTCTGTGCTGGCACTATTGACCGCCAGTCACGTGACACACACGCACCCAGAGGCAGGCAGCAACAAGTGGTGTGTTTTTGTCCAGATTCCATTTTGGTCCGCTCAGAAAGGAACATGCGTCACGTGATGCCTGCAGTCCCGTCCCCCACTCCTCCTCCTTCTCCCCAGCACCCTCCTCCCACCTTCCAGAGAGAGAGAGAGAGAGAAAGACCACCCTCACTGGGATCAGAGCCCCTCAATCAGGCCCTTTCACACCCTGTGAACCTGAAACAATCGGGGTTTAATAGCAGCTGTCTGTCTGTGCCGGCCTGGCCGAGCGCTGCAGGCTCTTAGTGCAGCGCTGACGGGCTTCGGCCGCAGAGAACAGGGGGAGCCAGCCCTGGGGATGCTCCAGAGGACACAGAAACACACACACACACACACACACAAATATATGCACACACGTAAGCACAAACACATACACACTCTCTCTGTCCTTATCCCATGCAACTCTTTTCTGTCCTTGTTTTATTCTTCAGGGCTCCAGTAGAGATGGTGACGATGGTGGTCTGCTCCCTCACTTTTTAATGTCAGGGTCTAGTTACTATAAGGTTTTCCTTTTTTTCAGTTTGTTGGAATAAGTTTCTGTTGAATTCAAAATTCTGCATGGAGTTCCTCTACAGTTGCTTTCTTCTCACTCTGTTCCCTTCTCACTCCCAGCTGTTCTCCTCATCTTTTGAACCTTGTTCATTTTATGTATTAGGATAATTCATAGGTTTTCACGAGGTTTGCTGATGTGAGATTAGTATTTAGCTAAGGTGAGACACACACACAAATGTCATCGTTTCACTCGGGTCACAGAGGGTCTCCATATCTGAACCATCTGACTATTGCATGAAGAAGCCTGAGTTACAAATAAAGAGATGCATTTGCTAATGAGGACGTAATCTAGTGCCTCATGTTCATTTTCCTGTAGCTATAATTCTTGCATAGAGTCAGATTGCGCTAATCATTAAACTGAATTTCCTCTTCCTTGATAAATAACATTGAATCCACAGAATGAGGCTGGAATGGGACTGAGGAATGGGGGGAGGAGCAGTGGTTTTACTTAGTAGTGGGCTGACACCAGAGGGCAAAGGCATTAGACATTTAGAAAGCTTGAATTGCATTAGGCTCAGGTCACCCATGATACAATGGGGAGATGTAGCAGCCATGGGAAATATTCCGAAAATCATTTTTCACGGTCAGTTGGAGCTTTGCCCCCTATTAAGGCATATCACACATTGGCAGATGAAAAAAAAAAGTTTTAGAGATAATCAGTTCACATGAAAACCTTTAGAAACAAAATCAAGAGGGAAATGGCCTATATTGCACAGTCATTCTGGTAAATGGATGGATGCTATGACATTGAAGCCATTATGTTGCTTTCCAGACGGTAACTGTATCCTGTATCCATCCCTGCCACCCCTTGTTCACTATTCACTATCACATATTACAGTATCACATGTTCACTATCATGTCTTTTCCAAGTACAAATATCCTCTGTTATGTAACTGCTTTGAAAAGCAAAGGTCCACAACCAGTGACCAATAATTTAAGTAATAATCAAGAGTGAGTCTTAATGCCAGTAATCATACTTTTGATATCTCACTTTTAAAGTGGCTGTTTTTCAAATGGTAGTTATTTCATTTTGCAAAGAAGCTAACCAATTCATCAGTTCCCTTTGTCCGAAATGCTGAGAGTTGATGCAGTGTGACATAAATGTACATGTTCAGTCCACGTTCTGACCCAATACCTGAATACTAGATGAGATGAGTTTAAAGAGGTCACATGTGGAGCCAAATACTAGTGTGAGTGATGTTGGTTGTATCTTGTGTGCAGTGTGTGTGAATGTTTGGCATGTACATGACTGTTTTTGCGCAAGCATGTGCCTGAGGAATGTGTGTGTGTGTGTGTGTATGTGTGTGAGAGAGAGATGTAGTTTCGAGCACACCACTGACAGTAACAGGCGGAGTCAATCTCTTCTCTTCCCCTTCGTTCCTCCTCCACTTTGAATGAGGGTGGCGGTTTTTTGATAAATCGTCTGTGTGTGTGTGAGCGTCTGTGTGTGTGTGTGTGTGTGTGTGTGTGTGGGCGCACACGCGTACCCTTGCATGAAGAAGAAAGCGGCCAGGCACGCAGACTTGCTAACTATCGTCTCATGTGGTTGATATTAGAAATCAAACTAGTGGTAATAGGATCCAGGTGAGATTGGGAATAGCTTTCGTATGCACAACCCGCAGTGATCCTTACTCATTTCCCGCTGTTATGTTAGCTCGGCTCATAACAGTGAGCTTGTGATCGGGGTGAGATGGTGGAGGCTGTGTGGACTCGGAGTGGCTTGACAAAGGCCAGGTGAAACACTAGCAGTGTGTGAGGAGGAGGAAGTGGGGAGGAGAGTGTGTTTTTCTTTCCAGCATCAGATTCTGTCAGCTGGTCAGGTTCAATAAGAGTGGGAATTTGGGAATTCATTTGTTGTTCAATCTCAATCTCGCTGAACTGTCTATGTTTGCGTGTGCATGTGTGTGTGTGTGTGTGCATTCAGGTTAATTCACAGAGAGTATTCATACGCCTGCAAGAGTCTGTACCTGTGTGTCTTTGGCCGCGTGTGTGTGTCTCAATGTGTGTGTTCTCTGCAGCTGATGATGTCGTCATCCCGGCAGGCAGAACGCAAAGAGGAGGTGGTGTTTATTATTTCACCAGGTTGCCATGGCTACAGTGCATTCGGTTGCCGCCATCATCAGTATAATTACAGCACTGTCTCTGACGGTCAGCTGACCTCCACCAATCAAGAAAGAGTTCATAGTGTTCCCCTTGCTGTTACATAGCTGGGGGGGGGGCACGGCACCATAGGGGAGCTGTCGCCCCGTTTAAAGTGGAATTAATTTGTGTTTATTAGCGTTTTGGCGTAATATGGTCCAAATGGTTTCTGAAGCCTTCTGACATTGCCAAAACAAAACAAAACAGAGCTCCAAAAAAATCCGAGAAACTGCAGCCTCTTGTTTTAACTTGTAGTCAAAGAGATGCTTGATTACTCTTTAGCAGTTTGCATGTAAGTCACTAAATTTCCAGTGCAGTTTTATGTGATAAGCTATTACATTTTATTGCCGGAATAATTATTTCCGACTACCATGGCGAGACGCACACACAGACACACACAGAGGGAGACAGTGTGAGACATTGCAAAAGAGAGAGAGTGTATATCCATGTTGCGTGTGTTTGTCATGGGCTTTCTGGACAACAACTGCGTTATCTGAGATGAGATAACGTCCTGAGATCCTTGGGCTGGCAGATGTCCTGGGCAGCTCCAACCCGACCATTTCCACACCCACAGACAGCTCTTAGGAGGCTCTGAACGTCCATACCTCACACTCATCATACAGCACTATCAACATATTAATCTCATTACATAATGTAGGACTCACATTTGTACTTCCTTATGCAATGCTTGGCAGGGTGTTTGATTTTTCTGGTGTTTACAAGTTTTCTGAGTGTTCCAGGCTGTAATGCGCACAAGTCCATTCGATTGTAGGAAGTGTGTGTTCTTTAAATTTAGATTGAGATTTCTTCCACGTTTGCAGAGCTAGAATAACTTAAAAGAATGGTAGACTCAAACCACATTGGTGTTGTTGCTTCATATTTAAGTGGGGAAAGGAATAGTTTAGTCAGTCGACCATCTCTGCCAGAGCCACAACATCCGGCAGGAGGAAGATGCCCTTTCTTTGTGTCTTTTCTGCTCCCCGCTTTGTTATACCGCTCTCCATCTACGTCCACATGTTTTCACTTTAGTCCTTGTCTTCCAATTTTGCACCTAATTTTTTTTCTTTTACTTTCCCATCCGTTCTTTTCTCTCCGACCCATTCCCAACCTCTCTCTCCTCCCCTGTCTTCCCATTTATCTTGTTTTCCCACTCGCTGCCGTTCTTTCTTCCCGCTTGCTGAGTGACAGCGGCGAAAGTGACAGTGGCTCGCTGATGCCACGTTAACTAGATCAGATGCCAGAACAGGAAGTCAGCGCACATGCACGGACGCAGCAGGGTGACACACACATGACTTACTGCCCCTGCAAGCCAAATGCGGGCAGACCCCGTCACTGATACACCAACATGAATCTGCTGTGGGTCAAAGGTAACTGCACCCTCAGTCAAAAAGCTACGCCCGATATTTACTATAACTGACTTTACATCAGGCCTCGTGGGGCTTTAATCTGAGCTGAGGTTCCATATGGAAAGGCACAGACTCTCACTGAAAATCCAGGGATGAGTTAGTACCTTCATTTTCATTTGTAAGTAACATCTGTTGATTGTTTTCACAGCACAAACAGCCTGATAAATCTCTCTTCGGAGAGAGGCATCTGCAACTAAATGTAACCCATTTAGGTTAAACAGCTAAATGATAAACAGTCGCAAAAGTGATGTGGTGTACTTGTTTTGTTGGTTTTGTGATAGCCTAAACAGAAATGAATCAACTGGATGTTTTTTTTTTTCCCTGTAGCATCAAATATTGTTTATAGTTATGTTCCCTGTGGTCCATTGCCATAAAACATAAATGGAAACTAGCAGTCTACTTTCTATTGAAGTTTGTTATTGAGAAAACAGTTCCCTTCAGGAAACAACAAACTATTGGAAGGTTGTGTTTTGCGAGATGTAATTAACTTTGTTGCAGCGAAGCTTTGTTGTTGTCTTCCTCAGATGGCTAGCAGCCCATACGAAGAACCTCTTCGTACAGTAACGCACATAGCTAGAGTTCCTGTCCGCTCGCTGCAACATTTGCAAAGACAAATCTAATTAAGCCTTTAGAAAAATAATATTATTGGCATGCGCTGAGAAAGCGCTTTTTTTCTTTCATTACCAGTGGGATTTGCTGGAAAGGAAAAGGCCAAACAGAGTAGGGGTGAAAGAGAAAAATTTCATAGTGAGAGGAAGAGAAGGAGAGCTGAGGAGAGAGAGAGAGAGAGAGAGAGGGAGGGAGAGAGATGCAGATTGTTTTAAATCCGCAGTGAGTCAGGCTCTCAAATTTATGCCCATGGGCTGCTTCTTGGGTGGGCTGCAGGGAGGGAGGGCGGCGCGCTAGCTGGAGCAGGGGAAAGTTGCCGACTCCAGACTGTTCGCCTCGCTCTGAAGTTTGGCTTTTCCTGCTGGAACACATTTGCAGCTCAACCGTCCTGACTGGCTGACTGGCTGCCTAGCCCGGCCCAGTGCGACAAAACTACACTGAATGACTGTTACTTTTTTTTTTTTTTTTTTTTTTTTTTTTTTTTTTAGCATTTCTGTTATTTTGAAATACAACTGCCTCTCACTTTGATTGGAAATTTAAGCTTTTTGCCTCAATTTCATTCTTTTTTGTGAAATCCTGATTATAGCTCTCAGTTTTATATGTACAGTGCCTCATATAACCATGTAAGAGCTCATGCTGCATCATGTCAGATGTTTTTGAAACCTGAGTCAGGGTTCGAGGGGGTTATTGAAAATGCGGGCCATCTGTCCTATCGATTTTGT